>NCQV01060597.1:7131-35705 GCA_002740545.1 Lophocereus schottii
TTACTAGTGGCATAATTGCCTTTTGTTTCAATGATTTTGGGCAGTTGCAGTGTCCTGTTACGAAACATCTGTTTCACTCTAAATGTGGTTGTTGTGGGTCATTTTAAGCAAGTGATGGTTTTCAGATTCTAGAAGTAGTGAAACAAATGGACTGAAGTTTCTTTTGGATATGCACTTTCCTCTGGAGCTCATTTGATGCTCTTTTGCCAATTTCTTTTCAGGAAAACAGAACAAATTGACAAAGTTGGCCTCCGCTTCCAGTTCTTGCAGTAGCAGTCCTGAATTTGGCAAGGAAGATCCGGTAGTCTGTTAATTAAATTGTTTTCCAGTATCGTTTTTGCTTTTCTTTTTTCTGGAGCGGAGATGGGTTGTTGCTTGTGCGTTTTGCTTACATTGAGCAGTTTTGATGTTGAATTTCTGTTTTGAATCTGTAGTTGATAGTTTAGTTTCACTTCCTCTTTGTAGCTAGCATTAGATCAAGAAAGAAGCTATTCGAGGCCAGTAGCTGGCACCCCAATGAAGAAGTTATTGGCAGATGAGATGTCCAAGGGAAAAGAATCTAGAAGACGATCGCCCAGCATTATTGCTAAACTGATGGGTCTTGATGGGTTACCTGCTCAGCAAAATACTAGCAAGCAACAGAAGAGAAGCTGTGATAATCACCAACAGAATGCCGGATCAGTTGGATCTCGCAAAAGCAGCAAACTTTATGACAGCCGAACACACAGGAAGGATGCAAGGGGACATCACCTATTTAAAGATGTTTATGAAGTTGCTGAGAGTCTGGATAAGGAAACGAGGATCCACTCATCTCATGTAGCTTTCACCCCAAATCCCAGTGAAGACAAGATTGGCTTTGTCAGGCAGAAATTTATTGATGTGAAACGCTTTTCTACGGATGAGAAGCTTCAAAATTCAAAGGAGTTCTATGATGCTCTTGAGGTTCTTGATTCTAACAAAGATCTTTTGTTGAAGTTTCTTCAGGAGCCTAATTCATTGTTTGCAAAGCATCTGCGTGATTTGCATGGTAGTCCTGAATCTCATTGTGGGCATGTTTTGAGTATGAAAAATGCAAACACTTTGAAGGGTAATATTGATGCAACTGGGTGTCAGTTAGGAGGGAAAGCTTCTCGAAAGATTGATATTAATCATTCTCAAAAACATTGGGATGGTGTCTATGGTGACTTGCCCCATAGAAGTAACACTGATTCTCACAAATTGAATTTTTCAGCAGAAGATAAAGTGGATACGAAGTCTGCTGCTCCCACAAGGATTGTGGTCTTGAAGCCAAATCTTGGTAAAGTGCAGAGTATTGCCAGATCCGTTTCATCTCCAAGCCCTTCTCATGGTTCCATATCTGATCTTGACTTGCATAATGAATGCCCAAACATACTGCATTCAGGATCTGAAATTAGGGGTAGAAGCATGCATAAGGATTTTGATGCTTATGAGTTTAAATATCGAGAATCTAGAGAGCTAGCTAAGGAGATCACTAGACGCATGAAGTGTAAATTGGGAACTGATTCCTTTAATATTTCTTCATCTGAACACAAAGGATACTCTGCTGATGAAAGTTCACGTGAGGATTCAGAAAATGAGTCGTCTTATGAATCTGAAGTGACCATTGCTAGTTCCAGGACTTCATATACCAGGATTATTCATACCAAAGCTTTAACACTACATCATGAGGAATCGGCTGTCAACAAGGAGGCAAAGAGGAGACTTTCTGAGAGATGGAAAATGACCTGCAGGTCCCAAGAGGTTGAGGCATCCAGCAGAGGCAGCACGCTAGCTGAAATGCTTGCTATTCCAGATATGGATATGAGGCCAAGGAACCTTGATGATATAGTTAATCAGGATGAGTCCATCTGCAGATCTACAAGGAAAGAAGTGACCGCAGAACTAATGCCCCCTTTGGGTATCAGCAGTAGGGATGGGTGGAAAGATGGATGTATTCGGGACTTATCTAGGTCCAGATCTCTTCCATCTTCTTCTGGTCATGTCCTTACTCCTAAATCCAGCACAAGACATGAAACACTTGCTACAGAAAGATTCTTTCTTAGGAAAGAAAGTATTGATCATGGGAGGAGCAAGACACCAAAGAGAGATTCTAAAAGAAATGAGGGATCATTCGCTGAAAGTCCGAGACCTTCTAACAAGAAATCTGAGTTTTCTTGTCCTGTCAGTATGGAAATAATTGATGATGCACAAGAAGTCCAATTCAGCTGGAACATGGTGCCAAAAAGTTTCGAAGGTGAGGATTCTCCTGAACCAAAATCTGTAATTTTGAAGGTGTCATCGGGCAGACACGATTCAGATTTAGCAACTAGTCCAGTGATGGACAAGGAGTACGAAATTGTTTCCAAATCTATGAACTGTCCACACGAACTGGTTCCTTCGCCGCATAGATATTCGGGTGTGCCATTACAGAGTTTTTCTACATGTGCAATGCGATCTGTGGAACAGGTTTGATAAAACTGTAGCCTCTTTATGTGATTTTTGCTTTACGTGCCCGTTTGTTTGATAACTTCAAATCTGTTGCCATTATTCCATGCATTCTTATGTAAACTCAATAGTTATTTAGCTACAGGCTCCCCGGCTAGATTTTAGCGATTTCTTTCTGTTTACAGTTTCCATAATTGTAAATATGAGCTACCTGGGGACTTTTAGGCTATTGATATACCCTGTATTTATTATGGCCATTCTTCATGTGTCATTATTACATTATTATTAAAAATCGAAGCGCTGTTGCCACTTGCCATTCCTTGTAAGCTTGTAGTGTATTGTCATTGTGCTGGTGGCAATAGAAGAACTCCCTTGAAAGTCAAATGATCTGTCAAGACAAACTTTCTCTATGCTTAAGTATACCAGTTTGTTGGGTTAGATGAAATGTTCAACAATTGGAAAACTCTCTCTCCTCCAAAATTTTATCTCCAAGGGATGCTGTTTACATTCCTCGTTTTTTAACCATAGAGCACGTGGTACAATGTGTTTGGCATGGACCCAAATTTTGTCAATTTTTTCTGATGATGGTTTTATTGGTTGAATTGGATGGTGTTGTTGCTGTGGTAATAACACCTAACTAAGGAGCATAGACCCTCTTAACAACTTAATGTATCTATGTGTGACATGACACTCTTGGATACTCCTTGGACGCTCTGAACACATGCCAAGTGCAAAGATGGCACTAAGAACTTGAGTTCTGTTGCTGGTGATTGTAATGCACACACACTATGAACAATTTGTTACCGTTTCCATTCAAACTTAACCCTCCTCAAAACTAGAAAGGTAGAATGAATTACATCTACACAAATAAAATATACACTGTTGTTTTCCATTAATACGTGTCCATTGTACTTGTTTGTCCCCTTTTTTTGGGAAACATGTCAACATATTGCTGTCGTTCTGTATGCATGTCTTGTATTTGCTTCCATCTCTTAGATGCCACAATGTTAAACAGAACTTGTGTAGTTTGCTTAACTTGGAAGAAGGATGCTAATCTGCCTCTTTCAAATTGGGCAAGACGATTTGGTTAGGTAACCTTTCTCTAATGTTGGTCATTATGTGAATATTGATGAAAATCATTATTGCCATTATTTGCTTGGTATCAAATCCTATCACCAAATAGTAAAAGTGCTTCTTGGGAGACTTGGCAGAAGGATGCTGAGTATTTTGTTGAATTTTTAAAGAGAAGATAAGATGAACGTGAATGATCGGGATGAAATTTAGTAACAAAGACCTGATAACTAAGAAGTGCAAGAGATCTTTCAATTCTATGAATGGTAAGAGAAGAGGAGAGCTAAAGCTTAGGGCTGTTGATATGGAAACCAAAAATCGAGAAGGAACGAATAACTGGTTTGCCCGCCCGGGGGGGGGTGCTGGTGGAAGTGGAATTGCTGTGTTGGAGTCTTCTCGGGTGCAAGTTCGTGAGGTAAATGCGCATTTGTTAATACCATATGCCATTAGCACTTGCCTTTGACGAGGTTCCCTACCTAGGGCATGGCAAGGGGTTATGTATAATTGACTTACATGTAGCCTTACCCCTGTGAATGTGGAGGCCATTTGCAACAGGCTCTAAATTACAACTACATCTGCTGTTTACTACTCAACAAACAAAACGCATAAACCCATCATGTTTGACAATGCTAAGAAAAATTAAAGGGGACATTGTGGCACTTATGGGCGAAATCTTAATCGGGCCAATATTCTTGTTATGAACCCTGCCAAAAAGTATCTCAACCTGAGAACCTGCCCTGAAGCAGCCTGCCATTTAGGGTTTGTGGGCAATTTTTTCAACTCGACGTGAAAATAAATTCAATCAGAACTTACCTAAAAATTGGCTGGTCAAACACAACCTAACTTCTTTGGTCAACACACTCAAGGGAGTATTTGACATTGTGTAACACAATCGTAACACGCCTAGTGAAAACAATTGTAACACGCCTAGTGAAAACAAGTACCGATTGTTTGCTTTTTATTAGTATTTTTACGTTGTCTCCTCTAGTGATGGCCATTAATCCAGTCTCCTTGTAATTCAAAATTTGACATTGTGTAACAAACTTTCATCTTTTGCAAATGAACGAAACTCTTATTTCTTATCTCCTTTCTCATGAGAGAATCTTGAATACAAACATTTGTATGGCATAATTCTTGTAAGGTAAAGCTAACCAATCCCTTGTAATAAAAAGATATTTAACTGTTGGAATTAAAAAGCACAAGACAAATGCTTAAAAGGCACTGATGACAGTGTTGCATTTATGAAGAATATGAGTTGTGATAATTCAAATTTTATCATTAATGTATGAGTGAGAGGACAAACTGAAATACGCTTAAATATTTTAGTTTTTGATTCCTTCTTGCATGCTCGTTTATAAGGTAATGCAAAATGATGTTTCAGGAACCATCGACAAAGTGTGAAGTAGGAAGTTCATCTTCTTTGCAATGTGCTGCAACTCAACCAGAATCTCCTTCAAGCAGCAAGGAGTCCGAGCAGCCTAGCCCAGTTTCAGTCTTGGAACCTGCTTTTGTTGATGATATTTCATCTGGTTCCGAGTGTTTTGAGAGAGTCAGTGCTGAACTCCATGGTAAGAATCTGTCAGCTTTCCTTTTTCCTTTTCTAAGCATGGCTTTGTCCATCCTTTCTTGAACTTCAAATTTCACTCAGCTAGCGCATTGCCCCATTCATTATTTAAGTTGTGAGTTTATTTGAACTGAGGATGGTAATAATGATTCAACTGTATATCTTGTTATTTCGGATGGTCTGCATGTATGCCATCATTGTACAGATGAAATTAACTGTTGTGACAGCGAAGAAGTCAGTATAAAGAAATACTATGTTCTATGGTGCAGTGATGTCATTCATGATGCGCATCTTATCCCCTGCAACTTTATAGCTTAGTTCCAACAATAAATAATTGCTGGAAATATCTGCTTTATTCTGACACGGAAGGGTGAAGAGTTAAATTCACTTATGACAAATCGTGGGATTTGGTTTGTTCTGAGCATTTGGTACTGATACTAGAAGCTGGAACACGAAAAGCTTTTGCAGTTTCAAGTGGACATCTTCATTAATTGATGGAAAGGTCTTTAGAAACTTCTAATTTTGTTAGAAGATGAATTATTGCTTGTCATATTCCATTCAATACTATATTATTACATGTGGATTTGCTGATTCTTTAACCTCTGAAAGTAATTGATGATGTAGGGCCTCATGCTTCTTGTTTTGGCCCTGGGAGAAGGCCTTTAGGTGTATTGCATATGTAGTACGTTACTTGGACTCTTCATCTTTCCTCAATAACCCATGTCGGACGCAACACTCGGACATGGCTCTGGATACTTAACCCTTCATTTTAGACCACAAATGTACAACATTTTCCAAAAAATTGTCGAATCCAACATGACACCCTTGTTGGACACTAAACACTTTAACATGGGTATGTTAGAGTCTGAGTAACATGGCATTTGTATTGAGATCTTTAATATTCTTGTAATTTGCCAGCCAAAACTTTAAAAGATTTACAAATAATCTAAAAGAGTACAATTTATGTCACATGTACCTTATACGACAGTAAATTCCGTGTCATAGATTTATTACAATTTGCATAGGGTTGGTTCCCACTTGATAATACTATTGTTCAAGGTTATGGCAGGTTGAGATAAGTGCAAAAATTTATTGCAAACCATTTCTTTCAAGTCCTCCAAGGGATGAAAGCTAGATCGTGTATTCCTCTCCTGAGTAAAAATAACACAGTTCAGTCACATGGCTTCTATATTTTGCTGAATTTGTTTGTAAAGAAGTTAAAGAAATGACTGCAACAATTACATATGCATTCCGTTAAACTCATCTATAACTTATCAAAATGTAGAAATGCTTTGTATTCAAGTCGCATTTAATAAAGTCAACGACTTGAAAGGCAAGAGACTTCCTGAAATAAATTCTAAAGAGCAACATGAAAATAGGTAAACTTCCTAACACTTACGGAGATCATTTAGCAAAGAAACAAAGGAGCATATTAGTGGGATATAATGATTCTATGGATTGATAGTTTGTAAGTATAGCAATGCAGCGTGTATCTGTGTTGGGCTGTGTTACCTTGATCCCATTATTCTGGACTGAGCTATTGAAAAGAGTCATACTACGTGTAATTTCAGCCAAAGAAAGATTGTTTGATGGGTGAGGTGATTATTGCTATTAGTTGCTAAATTTTTTACATTGAGGGTATACCGTAGCGGCCAGCTGGGCTGTGATTTCAGTGACAAATAAAATGTGTATAATGCATAGCGTTGTGAATGGACTTGCAATGATCTGTTTATCTTTGCATATCGGACAGAAATCTGGCAAAGCTCTACTGCTTGTTTGCATATATTTGTGGTGATAGTACGACGCTTCTTCAGCAGACAAGATTATTGGGTTATAGTCACAGGCTTATGGCAGCGGGTTTTTTTTTTTTTTTTTTTGGTGAATGCTATGAAGAAAGGGAAAACCGTTATGGGATCCATTTTTCTCAAAGCATCAGAACTTTGAACATCTTATACTGTAAGCAAATGCATACACTGTATAAATGTTTGAATTTTTGGTTCAGAACTCAAGTACTTTGAGAAAAATGAATATCTTAGTTGCTTTCTCAAAATCGTTAAGTTGTTTAATTTGGTAAGATCTGCCTTAGGTGATCTAGACATACAAAATTATTTGCATGGCTTTTCTTCCAAGATGTGGGGACCATGTACTATGATGTGAATATATTTGAGCTCCTTAATGTTGTGGAACCCCATTCCACTAACCCTTGTTTTCCTCGACAAGCACAAAGATTTCGTTGCTGTTTAGGCTTGGGCTATATGGTTGGGATGCCTCATGATGTAACTTAGCCCATGTCATCCTCAATTAGCCCTAATCTTTTTGAACCATTTTCAGTTTTAAGTTGATTCATCAATTTAAACTTAATTTAACTTTGATTTCTTTGCTAAGAGAGTTTATTAACATCCTAATAAACTTAATTATGCAATTAAATCAATTTTAAATTACGTATTTTGGTCCAAACCTTCGAAGGATTGAAGACAGAAAGTACTAGGTTCAAGCCAGCACTATATCCGATTTTTGTGAGCCAAGTTACTTAGGTTTCTTTGACGTTTAAGTCAAATAATTTACCATGAATTTGAAATTCAAGAAGTTAACTTTCCAGAAAAACAAGTTTCAGTTCATTTGGACTTCATTTGATACTTCAACTCAGCTCTTGAATTCAAACTGTTCAGGCTACAGTTTTGAGACAGTTTGTACCCGGTTTTGTTTTTCTTATTTTTAGATCAAACGACATCTAAATTGTGTACTTTTTTTGTTAGTTCAAACTGAATGTCTAGTTTATTTGTTATGTTAAGCACAAAGCCAGAAGAGCACGTTAAGGGGTCCAGTTCAGTCATTTTGTCTAAGCTGCCCAGCAGGCATTTGAAACTGTACGGTTAGAAAAGTCTGGCTGATTAAGGTACTTAATGATGCTCAAATCGTGATTTTTAAAAAGGGAGGGTTTCTAGACATCTTGAGGTTTGCCACCACTGAAGAAAGCCACATATTAGTCATCAAGATGCAGTGGCCCAATAGCAGCAAAGGCTGAGCTCTATGAGCCACCTACCTTTCGGTTTCTTGGCAAGGGAGTTTTTCCCTCCTAAGTGGGTTTCCTCCTTCAAGGTGTGTGTGTACTAGGCTGGTAACTTAAGCATAGTCATTAGGTGACTATGAATGAAGAAAATGCCACGTGGAAGAAGAAGATTATGCCATTTGCAGGCTCTCATTCGGACACTATGACAAGATGTGGTAAGCATGCATTCCCTCCTTATTTTGGAGTGGGAGCCATGTATTCTTTCCTTCCAAGGGAGGAAAACATGACTCTTGCTGACTATGATCATCAATGATAGCTTAAGTCAATCATTTTAAAGTTATTACACTCATTTGTTCTTGTTTTGTTTCGGTTATATGTTAAACCGTGTACCTAGGTATGTAAGTATATTTAGTAAGTTTCTTTAACATTAAGTGATCTTTTAATGATTACCTAATGACTAAGGAAAGCCTTGGGCGTGCTAATATAAATAGCTTGACATTGATTTTGTATCTAAGTAAGAGTTTAGTTTTCAACTAGATTGGTCTTTAGTGGCGTTTCTGTATCTAAAGGTTGATTTAGTTCTCTATCCTTTTTCTCTTTTTCCCACTTAGAATTATTTGATTCTAAGTACAAAATTCCTTATGTCTCTTTAAGGACTTAACCCTTGAGAGATACATCAATTTTGGTATCAGAGCGTGAGCGTGGTACATCAATTTTGGTATCAGAGCTAAGTCTCGTCATGGGCCTGAAATCAAACCCCACACGTTTCTCTTTCCTGTCACGCCACAAAATTTCAAAACACAAAATTTTTCTAGCCTTGGTTCGTGTCATTGTGTTTCAACATGGCTTGTACCAGTGAAATGAACTTTGAAGAAACGTTTGAAGCCCTCGTAAAGAATTACCAAGCTGCATCTTCATCAAAGGTAGAATTGGAGAAACAAAATGAGTACCTGTGAAAGCAACTGGGAAATGACATGAAACAGAAGCAGAAGGCTCTTGAAAGTCCAGCTGAGTCTGGCCATGACGATGAATAAGCAAGTAATCAGAATAGTTCATAAAGTGAAGAAGACCCTTTAAAAAGGGGTAGAGGTGCTCGAGGGACGCGCCAAAATTCAAATGATTTTAAAGTTGAAATTCTTGAGTTTGAGGGTAAACTGGATCCAGATGAATTCCTGGAGTGGTTGTAAACTGTGGAGTGAGTTTTTGATTATAAGGACATTCTACATGACAAGAAAGTGATGAATATTGAAATCAGAAGTTGAGTTTGAAACCCCTTGGTGTTGTTACCTGAATTCTCTACTTGCTTATTTCTAATTAGGTCAATTAGAGTGATGATCAAGTGAGTCTTAAGTCTTGATTAGATGGTGAAATTTGTATTCTAATTAAGTTTAAAGGTCCTAAACTCGAGCTTAGTGGTGAAATTTGTATTTAAGTGAGAGTTTAGTTTTCAGCTAGATTGGCCTTTAGTGGTGTTTTGTATCTAAAGATTGATTTAGTTCTCTATTCTTTTTCTCGTTTTCCCACTTAGAATCATTTGATTCTAAGTACAAAATCCCTTGTGTCTCTTTAAGGACTTAACCCTTGAGAGATACATCAATTCAACAATGGATCGTGGAATACCATGCAATCTAGTCACGTGCTTGAAATACAAATCTAGTTAAGTACAAACCAAGAAGAGCACGTTAAGGGGCCCAGCAAGCTGCACAGGAGGTGCTTGAAACTGCACGGGTGCAAAGATCTGGTTGATTAAGGTACTTAATGATGTTCAGATTGTGATTTTCAAAAAGGGGTGTTTCTAGACATCTTGAGGTTTTCCCCCATTGAAGAAAATCACAGATTAGATATCAAAATGCAATGGCAGCAAAAATTGAGCTCCATGCACCACTTAGGAGTTAGTTTCTTAGCAAGGGAGTTTTTTCCTCTTAGGTGGGTTTTCCTCCACCAAGGTGAGTATGTTCTTGGCTGGTTGCTTGATCTTAGTCACCTAGTGACTCATCCATGAAGAAATAGCCACGTGGAATAAGGAAAAGAAGTCATTTGGCAAGCTATTACTTTGACACTATGACATGAAGTGGCGGACATGTACAAGCTGTGAACTTTTGATGTGGCAGCTATGAATAAAGTCCTTCCAAGGGAGGAAAACCTGACCAAGCAGCCAGGAACATTAAGAAAGAAGCTTAGATAATCATTTTGCTATGTAATTAAGCTTTTGTTCACATTTTAGCATAGTTTAGTAACAAACTATGTAATTTAGCTAAGCTAGCATAAACTTAGTAAGTTTCCTAACCATTAAGTAATCTCCTATGATTACCTAATAAGTAATGAAAGCTTAGGCGTGCTTATAAATAGCCTAGCTATTCATTTTGTAATCAAGTGTTATGAAATTGTAATCTGAAGTTGAGTTTAAAACTCCTGAGTGTTATGACTTTGAATTCTCTACTTGCTTATCTCTAATTAGGACAATTAGAGTGGTGATCAAGTGAGTCTTAAGCCTTGATTAGGTGGTGAAATCTGTATCCTAATTAAGCTTGAGGGCCCTAAACTCAAGCTTAGTGGTGAAATCTGTATCTAAGTGAGAGTTTAGTATTGACTAGATTAATCTTTGGTAGTAAAATCTGTATCCAAGGATTGATTTAGTTTCTATCCTTCTTCCTTGGTTGTAATCTTTCTTAGTTTTAGGTTTTACTCTTGAATTGAGTTAAGCTTAACCCTTGATAGGTACATCAATTTTGGCATCAGAGGAAGTTTCATCCTGATGCCTGAAATCCACGCATCCATACGCCAAAAAAACACACACAAAAAAAAAAAAAACCAAATACAAAATTCAGCCCACAAAGATCCGGAATATCATCCCTTAGGAAGTTAATCAAGTTGAAACATGAACCTGATTCCCTTGGCGTCAAGATTAACTCCCTTGACATCAAGATTGACTCCGTTGGCCTTCAGATACAACAATTAGGAGTTGATCTACACTTTTTCAATCTTGAAATGAAAAGGGAAGCTGAACAACCCTTTGTCTCAAATCAAGTTAACCAATAATAAGGTTGACTTTAATCTACCCCTCATCTTTGATGACTATGGTGAAGAAGAAAAGGAGGAAGAAGAGGTGTTGCAGGCAGATTCAGAAGAAGATGTGATAGCTAATCAAGAGGAAACTCAAGAAGGCAATGAAGTTAACTTCAACCTACCTCCTAAGTTCGACGAGTATGAAGATGAACAGAAGGAAATTGAGGAAGAAGAAAAAAAGGAGGGTCAAGAAGAGAGAAAGAGAGAAGTGCTGATGAGTTGAAGCAAAAACAGATTGAGTATAAGCTTCAACAAGAAAATAAGCAATTGGACTCATTACTTGCTTATGATAAACCCTTGAAAAAAGGTGTTTTACAATGAGTTAGTCAAGTTCAAATATCAGAAAACCAAATCTTCCTACCAATCCATAGCAAAAAAACAAAAGAGGAGGGTGATTTTTCAGCCAGATCTGCTGGCGAAAATTTGAGGACAAATTTTTTCTAACAAGGGAAGGGTGATGTAACTCAGCCCGTGCCATCCTTAATTAACCCTAATCTTTTTGAACCATTTTCAGTTTTAAGTTGATTCGTCAACTTAAACTTGATTTAACTTTGATTTCTTTGCTAGGAGAGTTTACTAACATTCAAATAAACTTAATTATGCAATTAAATCAGTTTTAAATTAAGTATTTTGGTCCAAACCTTCAAAGGATTCAAGACATGAGGTACCGGGTTCAAGCCAACAGCATATCTGGTTTTTGTGAGCTTAATTACCTAGGCCTTTTTGAGGTTTAAGTTAAATATTTTGCCATGGATTTGAAGTTCAAGAAGTTAGCTTTCCAGCAAAACAAATTTCAGCTCATTTGGACTTCGTTTAGTACTTCAAATCAGCTCTTGAACTCAAATTGTCCAGGCTGCAGTTTTGGGACAGTTTTTACTCGGTTTTGTTTTTATTATTTTCCAGATTAAACGACATCCAAATTGTGTCATTCTTTTTTTGTTAGTTCACGTAAGATGTCTAATTAATTTGTCACGTTAAGCACAAACCAAGAAGAGCACGTTAAGGGGCCCAGTTTAGGCCATTTTGCCAAGCTGCTCAGCAAACGCCTGCACGGTTGGAAAGATCTGGTTGATTAAAGTATTTAATGATGTCCAAATTATGATTTTCAAAAGGGGGTTTCTGGACATATTGAGGTTTCCACCCATTGAAGAAAGCCACAGATTAGGCATCAAAATGCAGTGGCCCAATAGCTGCAAAAACAGAGCTCCATGCGCCATCTAGTAACCGATTTCTTAGCAAGGGAGTTGTTCCCTCTTGGGTGGGTTTTCCTCCACCAAGGTGAGTATGTTTTTGGCTGGCTGCTTGAGCTTAGTCACCTAGTGACTCATTCATGAAGAAACAGCCACGTGGAATAAGGAAAAGAAGTCATTTGGCAAGCTATTACTCGGACACTATGATATGAAGTGGCGGACATGTACAAGGTGTGAACTTTTGATGTGACAGCCGTGAATGAACTTCCAAGGGAGGAAAACTTGACCAACAGCCCAGGAACATTAAGGAAGAAGGTTAGATGATCATTTTGCTATGTAATTAAGCTTTTGTTCACATTTTGGCTTAGTTTAGGAACACACTATGTAATTTAGCTAAGCTAGCATACTTAGTAAGTTTCCTAACCATTAAGTAATCTCCTAATGATTACCTAATGAGTAAAGAAAGCTTTGGCGTGCTTATAAATAGCTTAGCCATTCATTTTGTAATCAAGTTTTGTGAAATTGAAATCTGAAGTTGAGTTTGAAACTTTTCAGTGTTGGGACTTTGAATTCTCTACTTGCTTATCTCTAATTAGGTCAATTAGAGTGGTGATCAATTGAGTCTTAAGCCTTGATTAGGTGGTGAAATCTGTATCCTAATGAAGCTTAAGGGTCCTAAACTCAAGCTTAGCGGTGAAATCTGTATCTAAGTGAGAGTTTAGTATCCACTAGATTAATCTTTGGTGGTGAAATCTGTATCCAAGGATTGATTTAGTTTCTATCCTTCTTCTTTGATTGTAATCTTTCTTGGTTTTAGCTTTTACTCTTGAATTGAGTGAAGCCTAACCCTTGAGAGGTACATCACTTTAAATTGATGTATCTCTCAAGGGTTAAGTCCTTAACGAGACACAAGGAATTTTGTACTTAGAATCAAATGATTCTAAGTGGGAAAAAGAGAAAAATGATAGAGAACTAAATCAATCTTTACATATAGAAACACAACTAATGGCCAATCTAGCGGAAAACTAAACTCTCACTTAGATATAAAATGAGTGCCACGCTATTTATATTGGCATGCCTAAGGCTTTCCTTAGTCATTAGGTAATCATTAAAAGATCACTTAATGTTAAAGAAGCTTATTAAGTATACTTACATACCTAAGTATACGGGAGGGGAGCCTTGGAGCAACTGGTAAGGTTGTCTCTGTGTGACCAAAAGGTCACGGGTTCGAGCCGTGGAATCAGCCACTGACAAAGTCAGGTTAGGCTGCCTACAATACACCCCTTGGGGTGCGGCCCTTCCCCGGACCCTGCGTGAACGCGGGATGCTTGTGCACCGGGCTGCCCTTTTTTTTACATACCTAAGTATACGGTTTAGCATATAACCGAAACAAAATAACAACAAATGAGTGTAATAGCTTTAAAATGATTAACTTAAGCTATCCTTGATGATCATAGGCAGCAAGAGTCATGGTTTTCTTCCTTGGAAGGAAAGAATACATGGCTGTCACTTCAAAATAAGGAAAGGAATGCATACTTGCCACATCTTGTTATAGTTTCCGAATGAAAGCGTGCAAAGTGGCATAATCTTCTTCTTCCACGTAGCATTTTCTTCATTCATGAATCACCTGCGGACTATGCTTAAGTTATCAGCCTAGTACACACACATCTTGAAGGAGGAAACCTACTTAGGAGGGAAAAACTCCCTTGCTAAGAAACCGGCTGCTTGGTGGCGCATGGAGCTCAGACTTTGCTGCCATTGGGCCACTGCATCTTGATGACTAATATGTGGCTTTCTTCAGTGGGGGCAAACCTCAAGATGTCTAGAACTTCCCTTTGAAAATCACGATTTGAGCATCATTAAGTACCTTAATCAGCCAGATCTTTCTAACCGTGCAGCTTCAATGCCTGCTGGGTAGCTTAGACAAAATAACTAAACTGGACCCCTTAACGTGCTCTTCTAGCTTTGTGCTTAACATCACAAATAAACTAGACATCGTAACTGAACTAACAAAAAAAAAAAGAAGTATACAATTTGGATGTCGTCTGATCTAAAAATAAGAAAAACAAAATCGGGTACAAACTGTCTCAAAACTATAGCCAATCTATATAGCCTGGACAGATTGAATTCGAGAGCTGAGTTGAAGTATCAAATGAAGTCCAAATGAGTTGAAACTTATTTTTCTAGAAAGTTAACTTCTTGAACTTCAAATCCATGGTAAATTATTTGATTTAAACCTCAAAGAGGCCTAAGTAATTTGGCTCACAAAAATCAAATATGGTGCTGGCTTGAACCCGGTACCTTCTGTCTTGAATTCTTTGAAGGTTTGGACAAAAGTACTTAATTTAAAACTGATTTAATTGCATAATTAAGTTTATTAGGATGTTAATAAACTCTCTTAGCAAAGTTAAATTAGGTTTAAGTTGACGAATCAACTTAAAACTAGAAATGGTTCAAAAAGATTAGGGCTAATTGACGATAGCATGGGCTAAGTTACATCATCCTCCCCTCATTAGAAAAAAATTGTCTTCAAATTTTCGCGATTTGATCAGGCTGAAATAACACCAACCGTTTGAACAAGTCTTTCTTGGTCTTGTAGGCTCTTTCCCATTCATTTTGCTTACTAATTTGAATATGGTTTCGAGGGGACCATTCGGACTTGTCTTGAACCCATTCCTTAAAGGCTCTAATTTCGGAATTAGACACCTTAGGTAGCGGTTCACTAGAAGTGAGGAAAAGGCGTAAATGCTCATGATTCTTTTGTAGGTGGCTTGCGCTTAAAGTAAGCATTTCACCTTAATCTGTTTTCACCTTAACTTCTTCTAAATTATACGCCACTTGCTTCTCCTTTTCTTGCTCAATTGCTTCCTCCTTCACAACCTCACAAGCACCTTCGCCATCTTCAAATTCATCAAATTTTGGAGGTGGATCTAAGTTAACCTCCATGTCTTCTTCTTCTTGAACGTCTTCTACACAGGCGTCCTTTTCTTCCTCTCTTGCGTTGTCAACCTCATTACCTTCGTGACTTTGGTCTACTTCCGGTAAAACCAACGGCCGTGTGGCTTCCTTCTTCATTTCAAACCAGAAGGAGAGTAGATCAAATTCATATTGTAACATTTTGAGGTTTATTTCTTGTATTTTGAGATCAAACGCTTCAAGTCTATCCTAGAGTTTGAGGAGCTTTCTTCGGGATAGGGCTTTCTTGGAACTCATGGTGAAAGTGGGTGAATAAGGGTTGTGTTTGGGGCTGAATTTGAGGAATGTGTTTGGATTGATTTTAGAAGCATGAGGCTCAGGTAAGGATTTGAACTTGTTCTGATACCAAAATTGATGTATCTTTCAAGGGTTAAGTCCTTAAAGAAACACAAGGGATTTTGTACTTGGAATCAAATGATTCTAAGTGGGAGAAAGCGAAAAAGGATAGAGAACTAAATCAATCTTTAGATGCAGAAACATCACTAAAGACCAATCTAGCTGAAAACTAAACTCTCACTTAGATACAAAATGAGTGCCAAGCTATTTATATTGGCATGTCTAAGACTTTCCCTAGTCATTAGGTAATCGTTAAAAGATCACTTAATGTTAAGGAAGCGTACTAAGTATACTTATATACCTAAGTACACGGTTTGGCATATAACCGAAACAAAACAAGAACAAATGAGTGTAATAGTTTTAAAATGATTAATTTAAGCTATTCTTGATGATCATAGGCAGCAAGAGTCATGTTTTCCTCCCTTGGAAGGAAGGAGTACATGGCTGACACTTCAAAAGGAGAAAAGTAATGCATGCTTGTCACATCTTGTGATAGTGTCTGAATGAGAGCTTACAAAGTGGCATAATCTTCTTCTTTCACGTGGCATTTTCTTCATTCATGAGTCACCTGATGACTATGCTTGAGCTATCAGTCTAGCACACACACACATCTTGAAGGAGGAAACCTACTTAGGAGGGCAAAACTCTCTTGCGAAGAAACCAGCTCCTAGGTGGCGCATGGAGCTTAGTCTTGGCTGCTAATGGGCCGCTTCATCTTAATGACTAGTATGTGGCTTTCTTTAGTGGGGAGAAACCTGAAGATGTGTAGGAACTTCCCCTTTTTGAAAATCACGATTTGGACATCATTAAGTACCTTAATCAGCCAGAGCTTTCCAACCGTACGGTTTCAAATGCCTGCTAGGCAGTTTTGACAAAATGGCTGAAGTGGACCTCTTAATGTGCTCTTCTGGTTTTGTGCTTAACATAACAAATGAACTAGACATCCTAACTGAACTAACAAAAAAAGAATTAAATAATTTGGATGTCGTTTGATATAAAAATAAGAAAAACAAAATTGGGTACAAACTGTCCCAAAACTGTAGCCTGGAAAGTTTGAATTCAAGAGCTGATTTGAAGTCAAATGAAGTCGAAATGAGCTGAAACTTGTTTTTTTGGAACTTCTTGAACTTCAAAGCCTTGGTAAATTATTTTGCTTAATTCTCAAAGAGGCCTAAGTAATTTGGCTCACAAAAATCGGATATGCTACCTTAGTTCTAAAAAACGCGAGGCGCATAGGGTTCCAAGGCGTGAAGCGCAAAGTGGGAGGCAAAGGCGCATGCATCATGGACGCGAGACGCACTTCTATGCAAAAGTTTTTAAAAGTATTTCATATTTCACAAAGCATATTTTGCAGAAACAAGTTACATAAATGCATTAAAAATGTGATTAGACGTCAATATGACTCCTAACATAGCAAATAACCTTACCATATGTTATCTTATCATTGTAGTTCCCCAATGCATGTACTTACGGTACAAGTTTAGCTCACCTTTTGTCTCACAAGGAAGGAAAATAAGAAAAAAGGTATAGGCAAGGCTAAGAAAAAGAAGAAAAGGGGGGAAGATATGGTCTTGCATCTTTGAGGCGCATCTCATCCCCTTCAAGGCGCTGGCTCAGTAACCTCACGCCGAGGCGTGCCTCAAGCGGGTTTTTTCAAACTAAGTATACTGCTGGTTTGAACCCAATACCTTCTGTCTTGAATCATTTGAAGGTTTGGGCAAAAATACTTAATTTAAATCAAAGTTAAATTAAGTTTAAGTTGACGAATCAATTTAAAACTGGAAATGGTTCAAAAAGATTAGGGCTAATTGGGGATGGCATGGGCTAAGTCACATCACCTCATTTCCTTAAGTTTTAGCTAAAGAGCCTTGTGTCCGTCGTAGATTGGCATAGGATGCTTTCATTGCATTAGAATTCATTCCTGCAGACAAGTGATCATCATTTATGCGCTAGTTTTAGGTATCGTAAACATCAAAGACAACACCAGTGTGGATTCCCCTAGGGTTTGCAGGGTCTGCGGCGATGGTAAAGATCAAAGAGGATTTTGTATTATGTTTGTTAATAAACATGGGTCTGTGACTGCTAAAAGGTTTAATGATATTGTGATAGAGATGCGTATGATGATGAGAGGATGAAGGAAACAGGAAGGAAGAACATGATGGTATAATTGGTATCTAAGGTAACAATGCGATGGAAGCACGTCACTGAGGTGGAGGTTTTGAAAGAGAACTTCGTTTTACCTTCTTTTTAAGATCCATATATTGTGATACTTCTGTGGTTGATGATCATGTCACCATTTGTTTCTTTTATGCATACAACGCAAAATATGAATAAAGAAAATAAGTGCTGCTGCTGTTTTTGTTTTTTTTTTTTTTTTGGTTGTTGGGATTATTTAGCCTGTGAATGTATGTTCTTTGATTCGTCTCCAAATGACAAGATTTTTCTGAATTACTATTTCATTTCATTTTAAAGTTTTTCTTCTGGAGTAGTTTCCATCTGAATATGGTATTTTTGTTTCTAGGGTTACGAATGCAACTTCAGCTGCTTAAGCTAGAATCTGAAGCATCCGAAGCTTATGATGAAGGATCTATGGTCATTTCCAGTGATGAAGATGGGGAGGAGTCCGGTGAATCACATGACCCCGAGGGATTCACTGGAGCCAGAGAGAGTTGGATGACTTCTTACTTGGTGGATGTGCTGACTGAATCAGGGCTAGATGAAACGGACCCTGATTTGTTTATCACAACATGGCACTCTCCTGATTGTCCTATTGGCCACGATGTGTTTGAAAATCTGGAGCGAAGATATGATGGAAGGGACTCATGTTCAAAACTGGAGAGAAAGCAGCTATTTGACTGTATAAATTCACAGATAATGGAGATCTCACGCCGATTTATATATCTGCATCCGTGGGTGAAGTCTCCTACAGCTGATGTTCTTCCTCAATGGTGGAAAAATGGGCTTAGGGCTGAGCTGCAAGAGTTACATGAGAGGAAGGGGGCAGAAATTGCAAGCGCTGCAGAGATCCTTGGTGGCATGCAATGGATGGAGCTTGCAGATCACATTGATGCCGTAGGCAGAGACATTGAAGTCTTGTTAATAGGTGACCTAGTGGCAGAACTTATGATGTAGATGTCTTTTATATCGGCAGCTCTTAGATCGAGCAATTGGATGTATAGGAATTAATCCGGGACCAAGTTGATAGATGATTAATAAGTTATGATAGATAATTTAGGCATGAAAACTCAAAAAATAAGGGGAGTTTTGAGGATGATGAGCCCAACATAAGTAATTAACGCTCCGTTTCTATGATAATCCGGCGCCTCTTCTCAGTCCATCACCCCGTTATCTTTTCATCTTTTCACTTTAAAATTTTTGTTTTCCCTTTTTGTGTGTTTGGTCTGTTAACTAGTCTGTTAGCCACTGGGGGTGGCTGACTGCAAAGCATTGCCAGCATAGCCAGCTGGTGCAGGCGGCTAGGGCTTTATTGGGCAATAGTGGTTTAGATAATGATGTTCGGCATTCTGACCAATTTGGCAACAGTAATTTGTTGTATAATGCTTAACGTCTTCACTAAGTGAAGGTTTTATCGGTAATAATGTTTTAGGTAATGGTCAGAAGGTTTTATTGGTAATAATGGTTTAGATAATGGTTCGCATTGTGGGTTGTGACCAAGTAAAAATATTACTTCTCTACTTTTCATCGTCTGGCAAGCTAACGTGGGTTGTCACCAAGTAAAAATATTACTTCTCTACTTTTCATCGTCTGGCAAGCTAACGATTAATTCAAATATGTAGCTCTAACTTTTATGCTTCGGCAAAGTAGTGATTGATGCAAATATGCAGCTCTAGTGATTAATTCAAATATGTCGCTCTAATTTTCATCCTTTAGCAAAGTAGTGATTGATGCAAATATGTAGGTCTAACTTTTCATCGTCTGGCAAGCACTGACCGCCTCAGCGTTTCATTTCAAGGAGAGCATCATTTTATTTTTGTTCTGTGGTTTCTATCCGTCCATTGTTAGTTGTCATTTTATGCGCCTCAATCAGAGCAGTGCCAACATTACGCTTGGATGTCATGAGAGCAAAATTTAAACGAAAAGAGATCAATAAAGGGAAACGAGTGAAAGAAAAACGTGACTTAACATTTACCTTAGCCAGAATCTAGATAAATTAAACGGAGTAGAGAGAATGAAAATGAATTACCTGAATTTAATTCAACCAATTTTAAAGTTAACAAAAATCAAGGTAATGGGATAAATAAATGAAGGTGAAATATTCTCCTCTCTTTTCAATTTAATATTTTTTCAACGAAATTGACTTATTCTCTCTCTCTCTCTCTCTCTCTCCCCCCCTCTCTCAGTTTCAAATACGTTGTAAAAGCCAAGTAAATTTGTTAGATACAAGCTCAACAGAGCTGTAGCTACCTCTCTCCTTTGGCTTCGCATATGATTTTTCGGCTAAATTTGCCTAAAGCATCATATTGGTTGCGCCAAGTCTTGTTTTGTCATGTGCCCAACAGGCAAAGAGAATCCGTTATCATCCTCTATCTGGAAAATGATGATGTTCTCTTTACATTTTGTCTTTAAATAATAAATTAATAGTACCAGCAACATCTAAGAAACAATGGCAACGAAGGTTGTGACAACAATAACAATAACCACAATAATAATGATGACATGAAGAATATGATTCATGTTCGCGTTTTCTCCACTTTTATTTATCAGTGATTTAACAACTAATTTAATTAAAACATTTTCTTGAATTGATTAATTAGACAGTTATATGTCAACAAATAAAATGTAACAATTATTTGCTAATGAAACAACTATTTGTTCTTTAAAAAACAAAAATAGTAACTGAAGTTTTATTATTCGAATAAAATATGTAATTTTAACTTTCATTATACTAGGTTTTAAAACTTTGTAATACTTCAGCCTCGTCACAGGTGTAATTATTTTTAAAAAGATAGTTATACATGGACTCTTACAAATGCAATTCCAAAAAAAGAAAAAAGACAAAAACCTTGTGAAACGTTGTGCCATGATAAAATATATGCATGAGTTTAATTTTTGCAAGATATAAATTTAATTCTATTAGTTATAATTTTTAATTCAAGGCATGATTGAAAGTTGATGCATGTCAAGCTATCTGGATGCCTTCACCAAACCTAGCAACTCAACATGGAGGATATGACAGGGAATAAAGGAGGTACTTCATCACCAGGCCTCAGAGATTCACCAATGACCTTATAAAGTCTAAACACCAAAGCACATACAAAGATTCTCACCCTAAAACACCACCTTGTGGGAGATAAAGTTTAAGAGATTTTGAGAGAGAGTTTAATAGCAGCACATAATGTGTTTGATTTCAATTCAATATTGTTTGTCCAAGGCCGCTAGAGAAGACTTATATACTCCCTCTAATGTTGTCTTAACAAGCCATATAAAAGGACTAAATAGATAAGCATAAAATAGAAACTAAACAACTTGCACAGCTCACTCTCTCTAATAGCTAGTTTGAGTGTCTGGTTGATAATGACCATGCTGCAAGGAGTCTAATCATTCTTGAGCCTCTAAACCCAGTCAAATACAAGAGGATAATTAAGGCTAATAATACATTGAGTCATAATTACAAGATAACCCAAAAATAGGTTGTTTAAGCAAGTGAAGCTATAAGTGGACTGCACTGTTTTGTCCAGCAGTCTGAAGTGAATTCCTTCTCTTCTTAGATGGTCCTTGAGTTCACACATAGGTTTCTAGCTAGATAAAACGTAGGAGAATGCTTCTAAAATATTACTGTAAGTATGAGCTTAGGGTCCTGTAATCCTAGCTCAAAAGCACTAATCACTAAGATAGCTCAGTCTCAGCCTACATTATTTTTTCTGGCAGTAATCAATCATCTTGCTATGGTGATTCAAGGTGTGAGCCAAATTTGGAACTGAGTTGATGGAAGGAACATAGACATTCCAAGCTTTAAAATAAGTATAATATTGGCTAGGTTTTGTCTTCAAAACTCTGCTTAAAAAAACCCTCCTGGAATTGGATCTGCCCTAGACTAAACTGTGTATGCTGTAGTGATCTTTATTGAGCTATCATCACTAAGGTTGATCACATATCCTCAAAATGAGCACATGGGACTGAGAATGACTCCTTGACGAGTCCAGCAAAGCAAATCTTTGTCTAAGCAAGCCTTAAAAGTTAGCTTATTAGCTCCACAGAAGTAAACCCATGCTGATTAATAGGAACGCTTGGCTAGTGCTATTCTAATCAGGTTCAACTCTCCCTTGGAATAAATCATCCTCTCCCCCTTGAAGAGAAATTTTCCTCAAATCCTCACAGTTGATATCATATTCCACAAGGGGACTTAGATCCCCTACTTGAAGGTGGCTGATACATTGACATCCCTTGGCAACTCCAGCTTATATGCATTGGCTCCTACCTTGGCTAGGACCCCAAAGGGCCTATCTCCTTTTAACATAAGCTTTCTTTTTCTCCTGGTTGGGAACCTTTCTTTCCTGAGAAGGAACCAAATAAGATCACTGGGCTGATACTCAACCTCCTTTTATGTTTTTGTTGGCTTTGGTCCTACAAGCTTCAATGATCTTTTCTATATGAGCTATGATTTGCTCATGCAGTTTCTCCATTTCCTTGGCCCTCACCTTTGCCTTATAACTCACCTTTGTAGTTAGCGCGAAGTGAAATGAGATCAACAGATGTAAGAGGGTTGATCCCATATAGGGTCTCAAAGGGTGAACAAGCACTAGCTTTGGAGCGGGTCCTATTATAGGCAAACTTAGCATGGGCAAGTCTCAAATCCTATTCCCTTAAATCCTTCTGCACCAAGTCCTTAGGAGAGTGGGGAGTTTCCTATTTGTGACCTTAGTTTGGCCATCAGTTTGAGGATGGCAAGTGATACTGTGAAGCAGTTTAGTACCTAGAAGATGCTATAACTCTTCCAAAAGTGGGACAGAAACTTGGTGTCTCTATCACTCACTATCATTTTAGGTATACCATAGAGTTGGATAATTTCTCTGAAATGCAAGTCAGTAATGTAGGATGCATCATCTAACTTGTGGTATGCTACGAAGTGAGCTATCTCAAAAAACCTCTCCACCACCACCATGACTGAATCCTTCCCCCATTGCGTTCTTAGGAGTGCCATTGCAAAATCTATGCTTATGTCTTCCCATAGCCTCAAGAAATAGGGAGTGGGGTGTACATACGTTGGTGGAACTGATTTTTATCCTTGTGGCATATAGAGCATCTTGAAACAACCTTGTGAAATTCCTCCCCCATTTTTAGCCTATAAAAGCATTTTCTAAGCATGTCTTGGGTTTTGTTTAACCCAAAAGCACCTGCAAGTGAACCTCCTTGTGCCTCTCTAACCAAGAGATCTGTTAGAGGACATTTTAGGCACACACAGTTTATTCCCCTTGAATTGAGATCCCTTGTGCACCAAATAGACACCTTGTAGAGGGGTACTCTTTATCAGTTCTTTAAAGGTTGTACCTTCAACGTAATTAGACTACATGGATTGTAATCCTAATAAATTTGCTCCCAAAACTAAGATCAAAGCATGCCTCCTAGATAAGGCATCAACAACAATGTTCTCATTACCCTTTGTATGCCTAATGAAGAACGTGAAAGCTTACACAAACTCAACCCATTTAGTATGCCTAGCATTGAGCTTTGGCTGACCATTTAGGAACTTGAGTGCTTAGTGATAAGAATCCATGACAAATGCCTTGGACTTTAGGTAATGACTCCAATGGTTCAATACTGTGATGATGGAATAGAATTCTCTATCATATGTTGAAAAGTTAAGCTTTAGTCCACTGAGCTTTCTACTGAAACAGGCAATTGGCCTCTTGAGTTGAGTAGGACAGCTCCAATACCAAACCCACTAGTATCACACTTTACCTTAAAGAGTTCCACAAAGTTTGGTCAGGCTAGGACAAGAGCTTCACACAGTCTTCGCTTGATGTTATCAAAGGCCCTTTAAGCTGATGAGGACTAGGAGAAGGTGCCCTTCTTTATGCACTGAGTGAAGGGTGCCAAGAAGTTGAGATCCTTGATGAACCTCCTGTAGAAGGAAGTAAGACCATAAAAGTTCTCACTGTAGTTATAGAGTTTGGAATTGGCCAGGACTTGATTAGCTCAATCTTAGCCTCATCTACCTATCTGCCATCATAATAGACAACATATCCAAGGAAAACAACCCTTACTATGAAGAACTTACACTTTTGTTTTCCATAGACCTTATGTCCTCTGAGAGTTTAGAAGACCTGTCTCAAGTGAACTACATGTTCTTGTTCAGTCTTGCTGCATATAAGAATATCATCAAAATAGACAACTACAAACAATCTAATGTAGGGTCTGAGTCCCTGATTCATGAGTCTCATGAAGATGCTTAGGGAATTAGATAGGCCAAATGGCATGACATGCCATTCATAAAGTCCTTACTTGATTTAAATGTAGTATTCTACTCATCCCCGTTGTTCATCCTGATGTGGTGATAGCCATTTCTCAGATCAATCTTGGAGAGGATCTTGGAACCATGGAGCTTATACAACATGTCATCAAGCCTTGGGATGGGATGCTTATTCTTGACTATGATGTTGTTGATGGTTTTACTATCCATACACATTCTCTAACTACCTTCTTTCTTTAGTAGTAGGAGAGCTAGCACAGAACAAGCTCATGCTTTCCCTAACATAACCTCTATTAATAAGTTCTTATACTTGTCTATGCAGTTTCTTAGCCTCAGCAGGCTTGCACTTATAAGCAGGCTTGTTTCGTAGTAGCGCTCCTAGGATTAGGCCTATCCAACATTCAATGCCTCTCTTAGGAGGAAGTCTTAGATGAATGTCTTAAGGGAAAACATCTCCAAACTCATTGAATAGGGGCTGGACTAGGGGATTAAGGGGTGTCATTACCTCATTGCCATGTGTTTCCACTGTCAACACAACAAGAACAGTCTTTCCCTTACAGATGGCTCTCTCCACCCTATTCCCACTCATAAATGAATCTTTCTCGCTATTGCATACCTCCTATTTTTAGTAATGTGGAGTTAAGTAGGGGTTAAGGGGATTAGAGTCCATTTCTTTCCATGCATCTTCATGAAATAGGTATTGGACATGTCATGATGTAAAACATTTCTATCATACTATCATAACCCTCCTAAGAGCAAATGATAAGCATCCATAGGCAAAACTTTAGAAACAACTTCATCCTTATAATCTCCTACTAAAAATTTACTAAGGATTGCTCAAAAATAGTTGCCTCACTTCCCTTCTTGGCCCATTGCAGTGTATAAGGTCTGGGTTGCTCAATAGAAGGGAAACTAAGCTTATGAATTATCTTAATGGAGGTTACATTGCTACAACTTCCTCCCATCTATGATCAGGTTATAAGTCTTGTTCACCATCTTGCACCTAGAGTGAAAGATCAGCTATCTTTGGTTGGCATCCTAGGTGACTTCGTTGGTATGCGACACCCTTTTGGTCATGAGACTCTCTCCTTCCTTAGGTAAAAGTAGGAAATCTCCCCTTCTTAGACTCTTCCTAATCACCTTCTACTTCTATTTTATCCATGCCTTCAATCTCTCTGATAGTGAGGAGCCTCCTGTTAGGACAATCAACCTAGAAATGATCCACATCCACAACACTTAAAGCACTTCTTCTGACCCTTAGGATCTTCCTTGATAATCTATTTCCCTTTTCTTTTGTCCTTGTAATCTCTGGAGGTGGTTCTATCTTATTAGAGTTAAAAGGCTTAAAAGGAGCAGTGGTCTTTGTTGAGTTAGTTGGATAGAACTTCATAGATTCGAGCTGCTTCTCTACCTTAATAGACAGCTTACTTGCATCTTTAAAGGTCAACAAAGGTTAAAGCTCAATCTTATCTAAAATAGCAGTGTTTAAAACCTGGAGAAATTTGGCTATTATATGTTCAGGCTCCTCCCTGAAGGCACACCTGATCTGCAGCTGCTCAAATTCCCTTATATACTCATCAACCTGTATGCTTCCTTGAATAAGAGAGGTAACCCTCAGATGCAGCTCTTGTTTATAGGTAGCTGGTGGAAACCTTTTGTCCATGTGTTTCTTCAGTGCAAACCAAGTGTTGATATTGGACTCTCCCTCTAGGGTTGTAGTCCTTTTCAGGTTCTCATACGGGAGTGAAGCGTAGTGTTTGAGTCTTTGAAATAGAAAGTTTGAAAGCCTTTTCTTCTGAATAACCTTTAATCTCAATAATCCTTTCTATGGCCTCAACATACTCAAGGTAGCTTTCAGGTTTAGACTACCATCAAACTTAGGGCCTTCAATTTTAAGATCCCTTAGATCATCTGCATGTGATCTCCTTCTCCTAGGTCTTCTTTCTCTATTGAAGGAACTACTAGCATACTAAGATTCATGAGTAGGATCTGACTCATCAGGTGCTCTTAAGGGTGGTTCCTTTTTTCTTCCCCTTGGTTAAGTCATTAGTCGTTAAACCTGAGAAGTCGAGTTACTAATGCTATCTTTTAGTTCTAATATAACTCTATCCCTACTAAGCTCGTGAGCTTATTGAAGGAAGAGTCCTCTTCAAGCTCTAATAGGTCACTGAGGAGGAGGTGAGGTATCCCTCTCAGACATTCTATTTTAGGACAAGGATAATAGCTAGATGTAGTTGTTTAGAGGAGCTAGGTGCTTTGTGGTTAGATTATGTAACACCTCGAGTATCGCTTAAAAGGATTTGAAGTGACTACTTATGTCACCAAAGGTGCACCTTTCTTTTCGAGAAGCCCACTCGTAAGAACTCCATAGTTAAGTGTGCTTGCTAGGGAGTAATCTTAGGATGGATGACCTCCTGGGAAGTTTCTCAGGCAGCGTGTGAGTGAGATAAAACATGCCAGAAAGGCTTGTTGATCCTTGAAGCCATTCTTGATAACTATCTCGAACCAAGAGGGGTCGAGGCACTACAGATGGCATTAGACTTGACCCACGATCGTGAGCTGCGCTAATGGACGGGAGAGCCATGAGCAATCGCCTAGGAGGGCAAAGATACTAGGAAGAACCGCTGGTCAAGAGGACGCGTAAGTTGGTCGGTAAGTGAGGTATAATGAGGATGTTGTGTGCTTCGAGGAGGGTGATTATAACAACTTAAGCATGGCTTAAAAGGATTTGAAGTGACTATCTATATTATAAAGGTGCACTTTTTTTTTGGGGGAAGCCCACTCTCATTAAGGATTTCATAGTTAAGCGTGCTTACTGGGGAGCCATCTTAGAATGAGTGACATTCTGGGAAGTTTCCCAGGCAGCGTGTGAGCGAAGACAAAATACGCCAGAAAGGCTTGTGGTGATTTGTAGGGCCAGTTGACAATTCTTGAAGCCGTTCTTGATAACTATCCTGACCCGGGAGGGGGCCGTAGCATTACAAATTATGTCTGGACAAGGGGTTCTCCAGCATCCAAACCTCAGAGATTCACCACTGAGCTTATAAAATCCAAGCACCGAGGCACTTATAAAGAATCCCACTCTAAAACACCACCTTGTGAGAGGAAAAAGTTTAATAAATTTGGACAGAGTTTAATTATAGCAAGCAATGTGTTTGATTTCAATTCGACATTGGCCTATCGAAGGATGCCAGAGAGGACTTATACACTCCCTCTAAAGCTATCTTAATAAGGCATAAATGACTATAAACATAAACTTGAAATAGAAATTAAACAATTGCACAACTCACTCTCTCTAACAGTTAATTTGAGTGACTGGCTGATAATAACTATGCTACAAGGAGTCTAAGATCATTCTTGAGCCTCTAAACCCAGTAAAAGAGAAGATGATAATTAAGGCTAAGCAAACATCAAGTCAGAATTACAAGATAACCTAAAAATAGGTTATTTAAGTAAGTGGCGCGCAAGTGGACTGCACCGTTTCACTTAGCAGTCTAAAGTGAATTCCTTCTCTTCTTAAGTGGTCCTTGACTTCATGCATTGGTTTCTGATTGGAAAAAAGACAAGAAAGTGCTTCTAAAATATTAGGATAAGTAATCCTGAGCTTAGGGTGATGTAATCCCAGCTTAAACGCATTGATCACTAAGTTAGCTAATTTTCAGCATGTACTACTTTTTATGATAGTAATTCATGCTCTTTTTGTAGTGAATCAAGATGCGAGCCTAATCTGGAACTAATTTGATGGTATAAAAGTAGACATTCCAAGCTTCAAAATAAGTACAATATGGCTAGGGTTTGCTTCAAGATTTCATTGAAAAGCTCTCTTGGAATTGGATCTACCCTTGATTGAACTGTATAGGCTGCAGTGATCTTTATTGAACTATCGTTACTAATGTTGACCACATAGCCTCAAAATGAGCACATGGGACTAAGAATGACTCCATTAGGATTCCATTGAGCCTCAAAAGCGAGCACCTTGGCCTATAGAAGTAAACCCCAAGTCGATCAAACAGGAATCCTTGGCAAATGCTATTTTGATCATGTTGGACCACCCCTTGAGATACATCAAAAGTTATCTTAAACAAGTAGACCAAATGCAAACAATACTAAATGATGAATATGCTTCAATTATGATTTATTAGCATTAAATGAAATTTCTACACTAAGCTCTAAGTTCACTTGTTTCGCGTTAACACTTTAGATTTTAAGTATACAAATATTTTATGCATACGAATATATATACATGTCTTTATGTGTGTCTCTCTATCTCTCTCTCCCCCTTTCTCCCCAGATACACACACACACACACACACACCCCACAAACACACATACAAATATATACATATATACACATATATATATATAGATAAATGTATATAAATATAAATATATATATATTATATACACATAAGTATATAGAGATATATATATGTGTGTGTGTGTGCGTGCGCGCGTGTGTGTGCGTGCGCGCGTGTGTGTGCGTGT
>NCQV01060606.1:2849-13072 GCA_002740545.1 Lophocereus schottii
ACACATGATGAGATCAGGTCAAGTTTTCAGACAATTTTGTTTAAGTGTTTCAGGTATCAATAGCTAACCTTATGCAAGCAAACCGGGATGCAAATCCTACCAGTAAATATACAAAACTTTTCAAGTAAGGGAAGTCCGCAATTTGAATTTGTGAATTCCAACTCGATCATGAAGGTAAAATTAGATAAGTAAGGTGTCAAGTCAGATTTGAACGTCATTAATGGATCAAGTACTTAGAGGTAAGTCACCAATTTCTCCGCCATATTTTTAGGATTATATACTCCCAAAAATTATTGAAGTATATATGTGTTAAAACTCACGTGTATGACAAATGTGCATTGGAAAAATTTGGTATATAATTTATAGAAGTATATATATACTCTTAATATTATAATATAAGGGTATGTTCTTTTCATAGGTAAATTGGGGTGGGTAAAAGAGTGAAATAGGTTAAGGTAGGTTAAAATAGGTTGAGGTGAGTTGAAATGGGTTGAATTTTTTTATGTAATAAATTGAACTTGATTAAAATAGTGGCAGTGGGTTAAAGTAGGCTGAAATAGGTTGAAGTAGGTTAAAATGGATTGATATTTATATTTTAGAATTAATCCACGAAAAAAACAGGGCCTAAATAGGCATCAGTATTGAATAGTACCATTGCCAAAGGATCTAAGTAAGCAATGTTATGCTGCTTTTTTGATGGTGGAAAATGCATAGCAAATGTAGGAAAAGTTAAATCATGAGGTGTAGTTTGCAAACTGCTAATGTCCAGCCGTGCTAATTATCTAGACGTACGAAAGCTCTGTCGATAAAAGGGCAAATGAGACACCTGTTAGGGCCTTCATGTTTTTGTTAATTAAGTAATTATTTATATAAATCAGCAAAATATAAATATTTAACACATTTAGGTAACTAGTCAAATCGAAATTAAGGTGTTGCCGGCTCGAATTAAGGTATTACGAAATATATGCATGATGATCAAGAGCTTAGGTTGAACTATGTTCCACTTGAAAAAGCGACCTTTTAGGACTAGTCATGAATAATCACTTGGCCAATCGCCATGCGACGAAATTTTCCACTTTTAAAAGTTTCTTTGTTTGTAAGAGTCAATTAATGTTCATGAAGGCTCCTGTTATATGGACTTAAAACACTATCATTATAAAGAAGATAGAAATTAAACTTTAATTACTACCTAATTAACTTACCAAATACATCAATATTGATTATCAGTGTAGAGGAATGTCAACAGTAAAAAGGGACAATCAGTACATGCATTGAACATTTTTTAGCAAACCGTAAAAATCAGATTGATTTTATGTTAGATCCATTACAAGTGATAATGATTTTGAATTTATTCAAGCTTAGTATTTACAACTATTTGGAGACAATGGTACTCTAAATAACAGAAGTGAGCCTTAGACATCCCAATAGAAAGCTACATTGGAGAGAGAACATTGGCATCTTGTTGAAACATCTAGAGCTATCAAAGTTCATGCTAATTTGCCAATCACGTTTTAGGGATTTGCATACTTGCTGCTACGCATCTCGTCAATGAACTTCCTACTGAGGTTCTGGGTTGCAATTTCCTTGTGTGAGACTTTGTATAGCAAAGCTCTAGGTTATAATGAATTGAGAGTCATTAGAAGTATGTGTTATAGCCTACGTACTACTCTTTCTGACAAGTTTGGCAAGAAAAGTAGAAGTTGTATTCTCATTGATTATCCTTCTCATCAAAAGGCTTACAGATTAATGATGAGTAAAGCGTGGCTAAGATCCCGAGCCAGAAGCTTGTTGCATTTAGAAGAAAGCTTGCAAACGCTGATCGATACTCGTTATTCATTAGCTTAGTTGTTGGGTGCTTTGGGTGAGTAATTTGTTGGATTCCTCCAGTTGCTTATATTTCTCCATAAGCAACCGGTAGCTTTCAGCTTGTAAAGTTAGCTCACCCTCCAAGTTGGTTACTACATCCCTTAAGTCATTAAGCTCTTATTGCGATGGCATATAATTGCTACCTGCTGACAGACATTTAAGTGAAGTATGCATTAGTATTGCAATTAAGTAAACTTATTGTCTAACCATGTTCATTGAAACTTTCATTTGAAAACTGTACTGGCTCTTTGGGTAGGACTGAAGTAACCGGATTCCCTAATGTTGACAGCCTCATCGCCAATGTCATAAATACGACCCTTCTTGTTCTTGTACGTCTTCACCCACAACTCATTTGGGTTTGGAAGTGGCTGGTTTGGATCTTGAGAAGTGTCATTCCTGATCCCTTGAGAGTTGATAACATTTTGAAATTCACGTTCAAAGGATTCCTACGATATCAGAATATGCGCAAGAAATCATATATATTACAATTAATGAAAGTAAAGTATAAAAGTTCTTGTTGAACTACCAATAAAGATTAAGAATAGCTAATTGCTTACATATGTTTGTTGTAATTTGTTGTCAACTCAAGGGGCATCTTCTTTGCTATGGAGTTTGTGAGTGCGGCTGAATAATTCAACAATCGTGGGCTCCGTCCCAAGTTATTCCCTCTATGTACGTGCCGCACAGAATTATGTCAAACACAAACCAAAACACAGTATTAAAGTGAAAGAAATACATAGCAAATTTATTTACTAGACGCCGCCTATGCTCATGTATAGGGATCGAGCCATAGGTGTGGAGAGATGAGACACCACTTTCTGGAGTACCCAGTCAATTCTTCTAGGCTGTTTGACGTAATTTTTTGTAACCTTCGTTTGCCCAGTGTTGTTGAAGTCCCTCTCATTGAGCATCACCAAGTCAAACAGGCTTCTTGTTGTGCTTCCTTACTCTGTCAAGGAAGTCTCTCAAACGTGTATTGCCTCGGTTTTCAAAGTTTTTTCTTATACAGTCCTCATGGACTGGATCTCAAGTAAACCACTTCTGTAATTATGAAAACAACAAACACATTAAATAATACAATAGTAATTTATCACGTTCTCACAAATTGTTAATATGTAGTCACTATAATCACCTTGAACTCTCCAAACCATAAATCACTATTGGTTTGAGCACTTTACCCCAAGTAGGCTAAGCTCCATCATATTTGCTTTGAAATATGATCGAAATCCTACTAACAGGACCCTCATTGGGGAAAAACCTAATTGAACATAACACATCAAATTGATTACTTGTGATGTAAAATCCATGTAGTAGTTCATAACATTTAACAATGGAAGACTTACCCATTACCATCTGACTCAATCCAAGTCTTTGCTTTAGTGTTCCCATGACTAGATTGTGCTTCACTTTCTCCAGTTGCAATATTATCTTGGGATTGGTTTGTATTAGGCTCAATGGGTTGGGAAGTAGGCTGCACAGTATTCACAAAAGGGGGATTGTACGAATGTTATAGGCAAATTGGCCGTACATGGTACTTTGGTTAGGAATGTATGAGGTCTGATGATGAAAAGCCCCAAATGGGGGAGACATTGGTCCTGAAAAACCTGGTATGTAACCAGCCATTATGGCTCCTGGGTGAACTAAGATATGAGGTACCTGGAGAGAAGATGGATTAACATCCATTGCAGTTGGATCTAAGGTAGAGCTCCTACGCCCTTGTTCTCTACCTTGAGTGGAGGACTTACTTCGATAAGAACTGAAATCCATACCTGAAATAGGTGGCAACAAATATAAGTACAAATATATAATAATTACACATATTAACTGTTTACTCAGACATCATAATATATAGGTAACACATGTTTTTAAAATTCATTCATACAACAAAAGTAAAGTCTCAACCAATAGTTTCCCATGCAAAGTACTCAAAATACATAAGAATTTATTAGCACTCAATCATCTGCATCATCATCATCATATTATCATCATACAAAAGCTCATTTTCCTCTACTTCATTACCCTTATCATTCTCTACCTCATCTATCTCGTCATTAACCTGAATGAATGAAAATCCCATTTCATCATTTTCCTCTTCTGATAGTGCACTTTCATCTACTAATGATGTAGGGATAGCATCATTCACAGGTCCAACGATTGTCATCATGTCCGTTTGTTGGTAGGCAGTAGGTAGAGTGTACTGCTTATCCACTCTCGCCCTTGGTTTGGTTGGTATAACAACAAGCCAATTGGTTCTATTCCTTGAGTGATCTGCATGTGACATGAAGTATACTTGTGATGCGGTGTTTGGGAAGATGAATGGGTCGTACTTTCGGTACCTCCTTGTACGGTGCACCTCAATAAGTTTGCTTAGTTTATGAGATCGTCTCCCACAATTCAATGTGGGATCAAATCACTCACAACTAAATAGCACACATTATTTAAGTGGTTCGCCCACATACTCAAGTTGGACAATATCCTTCAGTACGCCGTAATAATCATTTTCAATATCGCCTTCCCCCGTACCACAAACACCAATACCACAATTATATGTTCTCTTCCCGACACTGCGAGCTTCTGTGTGGAATTTGAATCCATTAACTCTATATGTCGTCCACATTGACATATACCGATTTGGCTTTGAAGCCAATTGTGTGAAGTAGCAATGTTTGTGAGTGTCGAATAGTTGAATATAATGCACCTAAGGTGACATAACATGTAGTTTTAGTTAATACAATGCACCCAACTGTTGTGTTAAAATTATGAAGGAATGAATTGTAATACTTACATTCTAACTAAACCAATCTACAAAATGAGTTTCGATTATGGTGTCAACCTCAATGTCGCTGACATTGGGACTTGCAGTTCTAACTTGTTCTGTGAAAATTCTGTCATATTTTATGAAGGTCATTAATATATTTGCGTTTCGAGTGATAATCTCAATTGGAAGTTAAGGTAGCACTCACCCTATATAAGGTTTAACTTCATCACAATTTAACAGCACGTGAAGATGGACAACAATGTATTCGGCATCTGTGAAATACCTTATTCTTTCCCTACCAATAGCGGTCCCTTGTGGTTTAAACACAGATATAATTGGAAAATGATTATTATGTTCATCGCCATCCTCATTTCTCCTGCATCTACTGCGCATGGAGGGCACGTTAGAGCCAAAGTAATAGGAGGCGAAGAATGTCCTCTCAGCTTCCAGGTATGCTTCTGCGATTGAACTTTCAGGACACGCTTATTGGTTTATCTTTTTCTTTAATCGATTAAAGAACCTAACAAATTTACAATTGCATTCACTTGTAAATGATTGCACATATAAGAATTGAGATAAGGTTTCAGCAAGTACAGTCCACTTTACCTCTCAAATGAATACATCTATCGGTATTGTACTGGATAACCAAGTTGAGCCTCTTCTACCAAATGTACTGGCAGGTGCTCCATTACATTGAAGAAGCCAGAAGGGAAAATCGTCTCCAACTTACACAAAGTGATGACAATGTTCCGATACATTTTCTTAAGCATATTCTCTCGTAGTGGTGTTGAGCATAAGTTTTTGAAGAACTGACTTATCGCAATGAGAGGTTTCAACACATCATCTGGGAGTGCACCAAATGTAATGGGTAAACGAGTCTCCATGAACATATGACAATTATAACTTTTTATGTTGTTGAACTTTGCCTCATTAGGATCCACGATATTCCTCAAATTAGAGTAATATCCATCAGGCATTTGAAACTCCTTGACCCATTCACACAACTCTCTTTGGTTATCCACAATAAGTACGAACTTCGCTTTTGGTTTACCAGCTTACCACTTGGGCCTGGATGTAAATGGTGTTTTCAAAGAAGTTCTTCTTGATATGCATCACATCCAAATTGTGGCGGAGCAATTGGTGTTGATAATAAGGCAAATCCTCGAATATACTCTTCTGTGTCTAGTTGTGCTCATTTTTCTTAAATCCTGGTATGACAAAATCAACATTTGTAGTTATCATTGGGTAGTCTTCCACCTCAATATAAAGTTCTTTCCCAAATAAGCAGGGAGGAGGACCCCCTGTAACAATTCTGCCTTGCCTAAATGCTATTTTATTTCTTCTAAACGCACGATTCCTTGGCAGAAAACACTGATGATAATCAAACCATAGGACTTTACCTCCATTTCTCAATCTCAAAGCCTTTTGCTGTATCATACATACAGGACATGCCAATTGCCCATTAATACTCCACCTAGATAACATTCCATATGCGGAAAAATCATTGATGGTCCACATAAGTGCAGTCTTCATCTGAAATATATGTCCCATAGAAATGTCATATGTCTCAACTCCAACATCCCACAACTCTTTTAACTCATCAATAAGAGGTTGTAAATATGCATCTATTTTGTTATTGGGATTTTCGGCGCCAGGGGTTACACAAGTCAAGAACATAAATGATGTAGTCATACATATTTCAGGGGGAAGGTTATAAGGAGTAACTACCACCGGCCAAATACAGTATGATCTTGAAGACAAAGTGTAAGGATTAAATCCATCAGCACATAAGCCAAGCCTCACATTCCGAGGCTCGGAAACAAAATCAAGGTACTTGTTATTGAAATGTTTCCATGCTGCCCCATCTAATGGATGATATAAAACACCGTCCTCATGTCGATGTTCATAATACCATCTCATGTGCTCTGCAGTACTTCTTAATGCATACAACCTCTGCAGTCGAGGTTTTATCGACAAATAATGCATACTTGAGTATGGCAATGGATTCTGATTCTTTTGTTGGGACCTTTGCCTCTTCCATCTGGAATGCCCACAAAACTTGCGCGTATCTAGGTTTGCGTCCTCCTTAAAAAATAACATGCAATATTTCCGGCAACAATTAATTTGGACCACATCGTTGCCGAGATCTTTAACAACCTTCCTCGTTTGCCCATAATCGTTTGGCATGCGGTTGTTAGGTGGATACATCTCTTTCATTAGTTGAACAATTTTATTGAAACAGTTCCGTGGCATATTATAATCAGATTTGATACTCAACAGTCTCACCACAGTAGAGAGCTTACTGTGGGTGGAACAACCATCATATAAGGGTTGTTGAGCAACTTGAACCATATTATAAAATGGTTCTCGGCAAGTGCTTGAGTCCTCTTGCCTTACATTTTGATCAACCATGTCCGCCATCCAATCTATGTACGATTCATATTAGTCTTTATTAATATGATTTGAACTTCCAACTTCGTGAATTTCACTATTTGAATACCCAAAATCATATTGTTGATGTTCTATTTCCCCACGACTTATCCAAAACCAATACCCTTTCATAAAACCTTTATACATTAGGTGCATCTTGATCTCATCCGGTGTCAAGTGCACCCTATTTCTGTATTTAGCACAAGAACATCTATACTTTCCCCCATTCATAAACTCTGTCTGTCTATGTACAAATTCATCGAATTGATTTATTCCATGTAGAAATTCTTGCGCATAATCACTACGATCTGACAGTAATCTATTATACATCCATTACGATGTAGAGGACCATTCATATTCTGCTCAAATAACAATAACCACATAAGTTTGTTGGATAAGAATTAATTTTAATTAAAATTATAATAATTACATAAATTACTCAATTATATATTACATATATTTACTTATAAATTTCTACATGCACAAAAAAAAACTTATAAATTTCTACAAATATACTTATATTCTTACGAATTTCACAAAACTAATAATTCATCCAAAGTTGAGCACCAACATATCAAATTTTAACTTAAAATTACCAAATCTAAGTGTATATTGTATTGGGCAAAATCTTCATATAAACAAGAGCTACAATTTCATACGAACATTGCAATTGAAGAAAATTATAAACTAAAGCATCTCATTCCACCAACATATCAACTTTCAACTTCACATTGCCAAACCTAAACGCTAAATTACATTGAGCAAAATCTCCAACCAAATTAGAGCAATAACTTTACACAAATATCACATTCAATAACATTATAAATTAAAGCATTCCATTCCACTAACATGTCAAATTTTAGCTTTAAGCTACCAAACCTAAACCTTAAATCGCATTTATCAAAATCTTGTAACAAATTAGAGTAATAACCTCACACAAATACCACATTTCAATAATATTATCAATTAAACCATTTTATTGAACCACCATATCAAATTTTAACTTCAAACTATCAAACTTAAACCCTGAATCGCATTTACCCAAATCTTGAAGCAAATTAGAGTACTAACCTCACACAAATACCACATTTGAATATAAATATGAACTAATTACGAAATTCTAATAATGTAATACAAAAATTTGTAAAAATTACAACTAGTATAGTTGAAAAATGTTACCTCAAACTTGTTGAAAACAACTGGCAAGAGGGCGCCGGGGGGCCAACGGAGGAGGGTGGCAACGGCGGGGAGGGGGCTGGCAGCGGCTAGGCAGTGGTCGTGGCGGTCGGACGGAGCTTGGGGGTATCACCGCTCTCTCTCTCTTCAAACGGCTTTCGAGTTAACTGAAACCAGACCGAGAGCTGGTTTCATTTAACTGGGATGGCGATGGACAGGCGATGGAAATTCCATCGCCATCCCTATTTTTTTTAAAAATCAAATTTTCTTTGAAGGGGCGACAGAATTTCCGTCGCCAGATTTTTGATTTTTTTTTTAATTTGGCGACCGAATTTTTGTCGCCAGGTGTCAATTAGGGCGACAGATTGATATTTCCGTCGTCAAATCTGTCGCATAATCTGACTTTTTTGTGATAGTATTTTTCCGACGTGAAATCCGTCGTTAATTTAGTCCGTCGCTGAATTCCGTCATTATTTTGTACTTTTCTAGTAGTGGAGGGACGTGGGTCGAGTCTAAGTCTGAATTTGAAGAAGACCAGACCCGTGCCCCATTTAAAATCCATTAATTTTTTCTAAAAAAATGTGGCAAAAGCAATTGGTTAAAGTAACTTTATGTTTGAGGTTTGTATTAAAATATTATTTTTGGTATGTAAAACATAAGTAAGAATGCTTAGCTATAATATGTGTCGATAGAATATTTTTATTACATATCACATCTTCTAGAAAAACAGTTAGGATCCGTTTAGAATTCATGGACCCACCAGGCCCATAGAGTTTAGATGTAGGTCCCATTTTTTAGACTCAACTGATCTGAAACAAGTCTGGGTTGAGGTTAAAAAAATTCAATGGGTTTGGGTCTAGGTGGACTCGATCTATCGCCAATCTTTTGTGATTTTTGAGGGAGAGAAAAGTATTAAAAAGTTTAATTCTTTTAGGATGTTTTTTTATCTGGGTTGGTTGGTATCTGGTTTTGGACTTGTTAGAGAGATCCAATTTTTGATCTTGAGACGGAAATTTTTTGTGATTTTCGAGGGATAGAAAGGTATTAAAAAGGTTGATTATGTTTTGGAGAGCTTAAACGTCTGCAATTTCCAAAGCTTGCTTCTTGTAAAGAGGTACTGGTTACATGTCCAAGTTGTGTTTTTCGATTCCTTCAAATTCCATTAATTTTCGCGAGCCCACAAAAGCCACCTCATTTTTCTCCAGTTCTCCCAGAATTTTCAAGGGCTTCTTGCCAAATTTTTTCTCAAGTCAATCAAAAATCGATCCAAATGCCAAATGTTCCCAAGGTGATGAAAAAAGATAATCAATTAATACTAACTATTAAGTTTTCAATCCTAATTATACTAATTAAGTTTCTTGTCAGTTTTCAACTATTTCAAATCAAAGTCGATAACAAAAGATAATTACCCTGATTGTCATATATATGCTTAGTAGGCCCATAATAGACAAACCAAAATGCCAAACATTAAAAGGTCTCGTGTTAAGACACAAGCAGTGTCTTATTGATCTAAATTAATATATTAATTAATTTAAAATTGTCAAATTATCAAAAATAACAATTCATTATCAATTACTAAGTTTGAGTAATATTGATCAACTATGTTGATGGATATTTCGATAAAGAAAAAAAAAAAACTCTATTAATGGATATTTTTGTTTTTGATATTTCGGCAATGATATCATAACAGACGTTTTCAAAAAGAGCAAAATCTATATCATTCTCTTAAGAGTACAAACTTAATTCCACAAGTAACGGCAGCGTCACATATTAAAAAAATTTCATATGACAAGTACACGCTGAAAAAATATATNNAGCTTTTGGAAATCGGAACGCCTCTAACGTGGAAAATTCTCCATAAAAGTCACCACTACGCACAGCAGGAATAGAGCATAAATGCCCCTATTGCTTTAGCAAAAGGGAATAGGTAAAAATGTATTCGAATCTTAGATTTTTCAGTACATTTTCTTAGAAACTACTTCCACCTCTTTCT
>NCQV01060607.1:0-10435 GCA_002740545.1 Lophocereus schottii
AATGCTAAAGTCAGTCTCGAGAAAGGATGAGGTAGAAACAAAAGAGCAAGTGTAGAAAGAATGCACTGTATTTGGGTATGTGAAGTTACGATGTCATTTCATAAATAATGCAAAAGATCCCCCCAAAGGGATATAACTTGGGGTTTTTATAGCCTTGGAGTCAGCTCCCAAGGGTAAAATGGTAAGTGACCAATCTGGGGGTAAAAATGACCATTATACCCATCATGCTTCCCTCTTCTTCCCTTGTGGTCAACCTTTGATTTCAGTTGACGTGGTCTGTGCTACGTGTTAGCCTCTTGTTGGGAGGTCCTAAATGTCCTACTCATTTAGCCCGTTAAATCTTATCAAAACGTCTTCTAAGATGATCTAATAAGAAGTGGAATGACGCTGCTTGCTAGTGAGATGGATACAAATGACTTCTGCCTCACCTAAGCCTCTCCCAAATGACTATCAGAGACTATGCCCTCACATTAACAAGTTAAGTGAAAAGGGGCTTGCTCACAGGGCAATGGATTTTATGCTTGTCCACAAAATGTTCTATGCCTTCATTTACCAGAATGCTCCTGACTTTAGGATCATCGGTGAGGACATCATGGTTGGTCTTGCTGCAGCCATTGAGGTTTGGAAAATGGAGTGAGCTCAAAGCATGGTTGGATTCCCATCATGATTTGTTAGTTCAACGTCATGAAGCTGTGGCTCTAGATTTGAGTGTGAGAAGAACACCTTCCTTAGTGCTGAGGGAAATTCCACTTAAAGGAAAGGATGATGGCGATAAGGCCAGCTCAAGTGAAATTTTGCTAACTCTTGGTCGAAAAGCAGGCCTTCATGCAAAGAAATGAGGGCGCGTTCTTATCATCACATACCTGATCTAGCTTAGCTTCTTGTAGCTTCAAAGCATGTGTAATAATTTGTTCACTCATCTTTATCATGATTGGACAATGTGACTTAGAGTGGTTTATAACTCTTTCTTATTTCATTCTTCAAGCAACATTCTTGATGTATTACTGTAACTCGAGCTTATAATGTTGTCGTCGATTGCCTTGTATCCAAAACTCAATATCTATGAATGGTCGCTTATTGTCTTGAGTGTTCTTGCGTCTTTTGTACATTGTAATTTATAGACTTTTCATGCTTTGGCCTCTATCTTATTGTGTTCTTTTATCAATGGATTCCTTTGTATAGCCCCATCCACAGCAGCCTTTGCGAAAGTCTATTTCCCTTCCTCATTTCTATCTAAAGGTGGGCAAATATGCTTGCCTTTTGGGTTTGGTCGGGCTTATATGTAAAGATGGTGTCTTCCCATTTAACTAATGGGACAAGGGGGAGGTTCCTTCTCCTTTCAATTAGGCTAAATGAAATTAAGGGGAACATCTCTCCCCTTCCAATTCCATCATGGTGAAATTGAGGGGAAGACTCCTCTTCTTCCCATTCGGCTAAATTGAATAGAGGAGAAAGGACCCCCTCTCTCCATTCGGCTAGGGCGAATAGAGAGGAGGGAGGACCTCGTCTTCTTTCTTCAGCTCAGTCAAATAGAGAGGAGGGAGGACCCCCTCTCTCCCTTTGGCTACACAAATAGAGAGAAGGGAGGACCCCCACTCTCCATTGACTGGCCTCGCTTAGGTGAGCTATCTTCCGCTTTTGTTTTTCTTTTGTTTTTGTTTGTGTGTCTAGTGGCATCATATCAGACGCTAGTAATTGGATAAAGGCCGACTCTTCGGCTTAAAGTCACCATGGTTGAATCGGAGAGGTCATCTTGGCCGAGTTGAAGACTCTCCGAGTTGGCTTCATCATGGCCGAATAGAAGAGGTCTCCGGTGTAGAATTAAAGATTCTCTAACTCAGCTTCATCATGACTGAGTCAAAGAGGTTGTCGTTGCCAAATTGAAGACTCCGACCAAATTGAAGGCATACTAGGCGTGGTTGTGGTTGAAACATTGCCACCGCTGAATTGAAAACTCTCCGACTCAGCCTTGTCATGACCGAATCAGAGAGGTCACCGCGGTCGAATTAAAAACTCTTTGACTTGGCTTCATCATGGCTAAATGAGAGAGGTCACTGCAGCGAAATCAGAGGGGTCATCGTAGCTGAATTAAAAACTTTCCGACTTGGCGTGGTCGTAGAAGAATTGGAGAGGTCTTCGCGGCAGAATTGGAGACTTTCCAACTTGGCTTCATCAGGGCCAAATTGACGAAGTCGCTGTGGCCGAATTGAAGACACTTTGACTCGGCATGGTTGTGGTTGAATTGGAGAGGTTGCCGTGGCCAGATTGAAGACTCTCTGACTCGGCTTCGTCATGGCCAAATCAGAGAGGTTGGATTGAAGACTCTCTGACTCGGCTTTATCATGGTCTAATTGGAGAGGTCTTTGTGGCCAAAGTGCAGACTCTCCAACTTGGCATGGTCATGGCTGAATTGAAGACTCTGTGAGTTAGCTTCATTATGCCTAAATCGAAGAGATCATCATAGCTGAATTAAAGACTCTCTAGCTGAGCGTTGCTGTGGTCGAATTGGAGAGGTTTCCGTAGTTGAATTGAAGACTCCCATACCTGGCTTCATCATGGCCAACTAGAGACGTCGTTGCAGATGAAATGAAGACTCTCTAACTCAATATGGTCATGGATGAATTAGAGGGGTCGCCGTGGCTGAATTGAAAACTCTCCGACTCAGCTTCATTATAGCCAAACCAGAGATGTCGTCGCAGTCAAATTGAGGACTCTCCAACTTGGCTTCGTTATGGCCAAATCGAAGATGTTGCCACAGCTGAATTGAAGACTCTCCAACTCGACATTGTCATACGGGGTTGTTGTAGTCGAATTGAAGACTCTTCGGCTTAGCTTCTTTATGGCCTAATTGAAAAGGCTAACTCTACCAGCTTTACAGCCAAACGGAGAAACTGAATGAGTAACCCCTTATGCCTCATTGTTGCTGAAAGGAAGAGCCATGCGAAATGTTTGTTCTCTCATAGCTCATCTTAAGGCCATTTGTCTTACGATCGGACACATAATTATTCCCGAAGGTTGCTTATAATCGAGTAAAGGGAAGACGATGATGGGGAAGATGGAACCCAAGTTCAATGCCTTGTTCATGAGCACCCTCTTCTTTTGACTTTTAAAATTTTGTCAAACTTGTTGTTTACTTTCTTTACTTATTTTGTATATGGGAGCATATGTTATGACTTTCCTTAGTGTGCGTAGCCACTTCACATGCTTGGTTGTACACTCAGTGGTGTATCTATGTGTTCCCTATTTATACAATATTCTTTTGCCTTAGTTATTTGCTTAGCAAATCAGCCTAATGATCCAAACGCCTCCTGGCTCAAATGTGTAATCCTTGGTACCAAATCAAATTTCTATAGTCCTCTAAATGTCTCCTTACATGTGAGATGGTTATTGAGTAGATTCTAGTAGGTTGCCTACTTCTTAGCCTCTATTTGCTAAGGGCGTAGTGGGACAGTACGAGGCACCAGTCAGACTACTTGGTCCTTACATCAGCATATTGTTTAACCAAACCTTTTGCTTTTGGTTAGACCGCTCTTTTAAAGGGGTATGACGAGTTCAATTGCAAAGCCGATGTCCTATCATTCCCATTACCTATACAACATTCGTAGAATAGGTTTTGACATCAGTCAAACGAGTTGATCCATGCATCAACATATCATTTAACCAAACTATTGTTCATGGTTAGGCCCCTTAATAATGGTCAAAATGGAATAGAACGAGTTTTATTGTAAGGTTGACGTCCTATCGTTCGCAATGCCTATCATAATATTCACGGAATGGGTTCAACATCAGCGGAATGAGCTGATCCTTGCATTAGCATATCATCTAACCAAACTGTGACGCTTGGTTGGACCTCTTCCTTAAGGATTTAGGATGAGTATAGCTGTAAGGTCGATGTCTGACCGTTCTCAATGCCTATCACACCATTCACAAGATTGGTTTGAACATCAGCCGAATGAATTGATCCTTACATCAGTGTATCATTTAACCAAATTGTCGCACTTGGTTAGACCTTTTCCTTAAGGGGGTAGGATGAGTTTAGTTCTAAGGCCAATGTCCTATTATTCCCAGTGCCTATCATGACATTAAAGGGATGGGTCCAGATATCAGTTGAACAAACTAATCCTTGCATTAGTGTATCATCTAACGTGTCCCACCTAGTTAGACCCCATCCTTAAGGAGGTAGGATGAGTTTAGTTGCAAAGCCAACATCCTATTGTTCCCAATATCTATCACGACATTTGAGGGCTGAATCCAGTCATCAGCTGGTTTAATTGATCCTTACATCAGTGTGTCCCGATTACTAACCATGTTTATCATTAAGTTTTATCACCTAGTTATATTTACCATCTCATTCTAAACCCCTTTGTGCCTAAAGCTAATGACAAATAATCAAGAAACGAATACAAGGAAACAAGCGTTCATTGAAATTCATAAGGGATAAAATCAGGGGCCAACCAAACATACATCTAATATACTACAATGAAACATGTTTCCTTTTACGTAAACAACTTGTGCCACCCTTCCCTTACATCATACGCAGTACTTCCTAAGGTTGTTGGAGTGTTAGGTTCTTGGGATCCTATCTCCTTGAAGTGTTACGAGTCGAAATGTCCTGGGGTGCACTTCCTCAATAATCATGTATGGGCCTTCTCAATTGAGAGTGAGCTTCCCTTGAATTACTCCCTTTCTGGTAGCCTCTATCTTTGTTAGGATCAAATCATTTTATTTTAGGGGTATCTCATTGATCTTATGGTTGTAGAATTGAGTCATCCTGACTTTGGCTATCTCCACCTTGAGGTGAACATCGCCCCTCACCATAGGTAGCAAATCGGGTGCTTCCCTTAGTGCTTTGTTGTTGAGTGTGGATGGCAAACTCTACTGTGAGCACGTCTTCAAATTCATAGAGAAATATAAAGGGAGTCTCTCTTGTAGCACTCTTTTCAGTTGTCTGAATGGACTAAAGCATGGTTGGGAGTTCGTCCGTCCACAATTCCACAATCCCTCTACATCATTCATCCTCTTTTTGAGCCCATTCAAGACTTACTTGTTAGTGGATTCAGCTTGTCCATTTATTTGGGTCTAGCAATAGCCATGAATCTTATTTTGATGCTATACTCAACACAATACTTTTGTACCTTATCGGTATTGAGTTGACAGCTATTATCAAAACCCATTTCTCTTGGAACACCAAACATTGTTATAATGTTTTTCCATATGAACTTTCAAACCTCCCTTTTAGAAATGGATGCCCACTTGGTAAAGTAATCCATGGCTACAAAGAGAAACTTGCATTATCTCATTGCCTTTGGAAAAGACCTAGTATGTCCATGCGCCACTTTGAAAAATGCAATGGGGAATGCATCGTGGTCCGAGGGGTGGATGGTTAGTGGTAGGGGGCAATCATTGGCATTTCACACATTTTCTTACCATCTCTATTGCATCTAATCAGAGTGTTGGCCGACAGTAACTCGTCTTTAGTGCCTTTGTTACAAGGCTTCGGCCTTTAATGTGTAATCCACATTCTCTTTCATGTATTTCTGCTAAGATCCTATTACCCTTTTTCGGAGTAGTGCATCTTAGGGAGGGGGAAAGAAGTCTTTCGTATACAGGAGCCTTTTATATAACAAGACTATTTAACCTGTTCTTGATATGGTCAACCTCTTTTAGATCTTATGGTATCATACAATTATCCTATAAGGGGATCCATCCATTTTCACTTCTATCAATCCATACCAACTCTTTGGCTTCAACCGTTCATTCTTGTAAGATGTTTCAATTGATAATCTTTGGGAGACCATCTTAAGAAAAGCTAATGAGCTTTGACAAGGCATTAGCTTGTCGATTTTCTAATCAAGGCATATGTTCGATTTCAAACTTCTTGAACATGGTGTAATTTTTCTTCACCTTAGCCAAGTAAGTGACCACGGATGGATCATGGGCTTTATATTTCCCCTTCATTTAGCTCACCACAAGTTGGGAGTCGGAGAAGGCTTTAAGGCATTCTGCCCCCAATTCACTGTAAATTTCCATGCCAGCTAATAGGGCTTCACAATCGGCTTCATTGTTAGATGTCTTGAACATGAATTTCAATTCATGTTCGTATGGGCGCCCTTCAGGAGATACCACAATCAACCCTGCTCCACTTCCCTCATCGATTGCCGATGCGTCAACATATAGCATTCTTAACTTGTATCCTTTGTCTTCAGTTCACCCGAAATCGAGCATTCAACTATGAAATTGACAAGGGCTTAAAAATTGATTGCTCTTCTAGCTAGGTTCATCATTGATTCCATAGGGTTCGAACTCAATAGCCCACTTCAACATTCTTCCGGAGCTTCTATGCCATTCAATAGTGTTTTGCAATGGTTGGTCGGTTAGCACAGTGATGGATGAGATTCAAAGTAGGGGTGCAACTTCCAACTTGCGATCAATACAGCGTATGTAAGCTTTTTAATGAGGGGGTAGCATTGCTTAGCTCCTACTAGGATATGGCTCGCATAGTAGATCGGGAGTTGTTGTCCATCCCTTTTGACTAGTAGAACCACGCTTACCGGATGATTGGACATGCAATGTACGCCGACAATGGCTCTCTAGTGTTAGGACTCACTATCTAGGGGAGTCTTACTAATTACTCCTCGAGTTTTTGAATGGTTTGTTTAGCTTACTCATCCCATCTAAATTTTGCCTTTCTCTTAAGCACACTGAAGAAAGCGAGACACTTATTCGCCGATCTTAACATGAATCCCCCAAGTGTGGCTATGCAGTGGTTAACTTTTGTACTTTTTTCACTGTTGTAGGATACTTCATGTTCAGCACGACCCTAACCTTGTTGACATTTGCCTGAATTCCTCTTTGATCAATCATATCACCCAAGAATATTTTTAGACCTAACTCCAAAAGTACACTTTCTTAGGTTAAGCTTCATTCTATAATGCTTGAGTATCTTTACAATCTTCGCCAAATCTTTAACATGGTTGATTTCCTCAACGTTCTTAGTATTCATATCATCCACGTATACCTTCATTGTCTTTCCTATGAGTGTTGCAAAGATTTTGTTGATAAGTTATGGTTAGGTGGCTCCAGCATCTTTTAGCCCATAAGGCATTATGCCGTAGCAGTAGAAGCCAGCGTCGACTTTTTCTTGATCTTCCTTGGCCAAAGGGACCTAGCGATAGCTTGAAAAGGCATGCATGAAGATAAGGAGCTTATGATTGGATGTGGAGTGCACTAAGTTGTCTATCTTTAGAAGTGAATAGCCATCTTTGCGGCATGCCTTGTTGAAATCAGTGAAGTCAACACAAATTCTCCATTGCCATTGGGTTTCTTCACCAAGACAACATTTAATACCCACTTAGGGTACTGGCATTCTCTTATGAAGCCTACTTCTAAGAGCTTTTGGAGCTCACTTGTTGTGGCTGCACTCCTTTATGCCTCCAAATGCCTTCATTTTTGAATAACTAGTTTGTGGTTTAGATCCACACTTAGCTTCTGTTCCATTACATTGAGAATAAATTAGTGAATGATGATAAACCCTCATTTAATACGAAACAAGCCTAGAGGTAGAATTGAAACCTCTCCCTTCTTCTTTGAGGAATGAATTTCTTGACCCTAATTCTACATATCTTGTATTGTTAATACAAATCTAAGTGCATCTCAAATTTACTCTTTACTTAGAGTGCTTAGATTACATCATAAAGTCATAGGATATCTATTGATGATCTTAAAGTGATTCACTCTTCTGTGTGCATGCATCGTATTTTAATAGAAGGTGATTATAATCCCTTAATTGAAACCAAAGAAGGTTAAATCTTAACATAAAGTGATGGTCAAAAAGGAAATGTTGCAATTGCTTAAGGCCAGTATTATCTACCCTATATCTAATAGTAAGTGAACAAACCTAGTCCACATTGGGCCTAAGAAAGGGGGGATTACAATTGTCAAGAATAAGAATAAGGAGTTGAATCCTACTAGGACAATCACGTGTTGGCAAATATGCAGTGACTGTAGGATGTTGAACAAGGCCACCCGTAAGGATCACTTTTCCCTTCCCTTATTGACCAAATACTTAAAAGATTGGCCAAGAGCCCTTATTTTTGCTACTAGATGTGTATTCGGGATTTTCCCAGATCTCCATTCACCCTATGCCCAAGAAGAGACCACCTTTACTTGTCCACATGGTATATTTACATAAAGAAGGATGCCATTTGGGCTATATGACACTACTGCAAGTGAACGAGTTTTGTAGTTTAGTTTTAATATCATTCCCACTGAGATCAAATGTAATCTATTGAGTTTTGACTTATTATAAAAGGCTAAGCAAATAAATTCTAATAGGTTGTTCAAATTTAGCTAATTGACTAACCAGGAAATTCAATTGAATTAAAATATCTACGAAATTGTTTCGTTTAGTCAAGAGATGGATCGATGGATTAAATCATACACTTTACATAGATTGGATGACTAAAAGGAGTGCAATCGAGCTAAAATACAATCTTTTCTTTTGAAGTAAAATAAATTGTCTAAACTAATCCAATTAACATTGTTTCGAATGTCCTTATTTTAGTTTAAGTTGTAGACTTTTGATTGGCTAAAGTTTCCTCTTAACAAAGAAATCTCTTTCAAGTATTGCTAAATCAAGTCCTATCTTATTGGTCAAATGGCAAGTTTCTCCATTCGACACTTCACTCATCCATCTAGCATAAGCAAGCAAATTCGGTCATATTCATTCATAACGCTTCAATCACAAGGTAGAATTCAATCATTCTATATAGAATAAGCACAAGCAATAAGATTAAAGATCCAACATCAATACTTTAGCTAACAAATCCTTAGATTAAATAAACTACTCACTCATGTTCAAAATTAACAACATCTAAAGCAACCGTTTAAGAAAATACAAAAGGCAGAGAAAACTTAGCAGCAGTGGTGATTCTCCAATGTTGCCCCCAATCTTTAAACCTCCATAAGCAAAAGCCTTTCTTTAATTTCTTCTTTTACTCTAAAATATAAACTAAGAGTTCTAATTCTAATGAAAAATATAAGAAACATGAATGCGAAGTGAGATGAGTTCTCTTCTCTTTTTTGCAGTCGAACCACCTTTTTTAAGCAAAAACTCAAGCATCCTTACCCACAAGGTGAAGGAAGATGAAGGGACAAGTAGTTTAAGGCTCACCACAGACCATGGCCTTCACTAGGGACTGTCTGTGGTAACCTTTGTCTCAAACTTCTCTAGCTTTTCTTTTCCTCCACAGGCATGGTGACAGAGGGGCATCGGTGAGGGGTCAATCATACTCAATTAGGGATCAAAGCCGAGGCAAAGAGGTCCAAAAACCTATAAAACGCAGAAAAGAACCATACCCACGTAAAAATGGGAATAGGAGTGTAGATTATAACATAAAGTTTATAAATCTCTCTAAAAATGTAGCAAAACAACCCCAAAATAAAGTGTACTCTAAGCACTTATCAAACTCCCCCATGATTGAACCATTGCTTGTTCCCAAGCAACCATGAAACCAGAGCAATGATGAAGAACTTCCTTAGGTAAACAATAGTAGCTACGTCAATAGCCAAATCAAATCAAAAAGTTAGCCTTAAAGTAACTGAAAACATTGTAAAACAGATAGCGAGATGAAGTTTTTGAAATAAGAGCAAGTATCATCACATTAAATATTGAATCGATCACACAAATTAACTTGAATAATCATATTGGCACATACAATAGGTAGAGCTAAAAGAATAAGTAGACCCTCACTTTAGTAATGAAGCACTTATCACTTATGTATTTAAAGTATAATGCTGTTCTCTCAAATCTCACTCCAAATAATCAAATCTACCATAAGCTTGCTAAAACTCTTCAAGACCACCACCATAGTGCAAAACACATTAGGCAATCATGAGGACTTTAATAGGGTTGTAACGGGGCTATGGGTAAGGGTAAGAGGGTAACAAATATGTTGAGATTTGTGGAGCTCAAAGCCAAAGACTATGAGTCTAAATTATCTTCGCCCAACTTTCCACAAAAGTGCTCCTCATACTGATACATTTCAAATAAACAAAATCACCCCAGTTGGTCAACAATGAGAGAAAGTTTTGAAGCATATCTAATATGAAATTAATGCCAAATCCTTGTATTACTTTGCTTTCTTCTTCTTTGTATTCAACATTTTTTATATGTTGTCACTTTTTTTTCCCTTCTTTTGCTATTTTTTTAAAAAAATTTTGCGAAGAGAAGGATTACGGCAGGAAAATTTTGCACTTTTTAACACTTTTCTAACAACACACAAAATTTAACCCAATTAACACCAAGGAAATACTGCGTAAATCCCTTATCACATCCAAACAAATCACACAAAAAAAATGTCATTATCCACAAGCTACTCCCAATCAACTAATGAAACTCTATAGTCTTGGCTAAAAAGTAGGATCATATTATAGG
>NCQV01060620.1:0-10913 GCA_002740545.1 Lophocereus schottii
CAATTACTCTCTAACTCTCCTAACATACAAATTTTTCTTTCGAGATGAAGTTATGTTAAATCTTATCAAGCAGTCCAACAACCAAATGTCACATTTCAGTTTTTCACTCGATTTCAATAGTGCAGGCAAATTTGGGCCAAAAATCAACTCAGAACAATCCAAACAGTTGAAAAAAGGAAATCAAACCAATCATGAAAATAAGTGCAGTTGTATAGATTAAAATATGATCCAACAATACTTCCACAAACTACTAAATCCTTAGATTAAAGAAAACTATTCAGACATGATAAAAGATTAACAGACAAACCAATGGTTGGCAAAATCTGAGCGAGAAGGGGATTGACTGAGATGGCCTTCAACCAAGGGCTTCAAAACCGCTTCAAGAACAAACTCTCACATTCAAGACTCACACCAATACAATAACCAAACTAAAACTACAAAATTTGAGAAAGAAACTAAAGCCCTAATCTATGCTATTCTATGCTTTTGCTTTGCTTAGGAATGATTGAGAATGCTGCAAAACGTCGCCTTTTATAGAGAGGCTCAGTTGATCTCAGCTGCATAACCAAGGAAAAACGAGAGGCAACAGTTACAAGCTTATCACGGACTATAGGAGACACCATGGGCCGACCGTGGCCTGTGCTAGAACCGAAATTTTGCTCATTCTTTGCTCTATGGGCATAACATTGTTGCCCATGGAGGATGTCAAAATACAGCCATTTATGGTCAAATGCTGGGTAAAAAGACTAAAAATCCTGCAAACCCATCAAACAACTATACCTAAGCATAAATCGAGAATATGAGAGTAAATAACAACTTACAGCATAATATTCTCCTAAAAATAACAAAAATAGTCCTAAAATGATATACATATTGGGCACTTATCAAACTCCTCCATGCTTAAACTGTTGGTTGTCCTCAAGCAATGTAAAGATTAAAAGTATACACAACTGCCTTATGATAGATATAGGTGACAGTCAAATGGTAAGATCGATCCAAAGGTAGCCAAACAAGATACCAAAAAAATCAATAATAAATAGAATAGGGAATGAAATTTTCAAAGACTTTTTATAGACCAAAATGTCAAACTTGAAAGCAATCTTCCCCAAATCATCAAATACAATCATTCAATAAATGAAACAAGCGAAACTAGTAAGGCCGGTAGAACCTCACTATATTCAAATGACACTCAGCACTCATGTGTTTGAAATGTATATGTTCATGAAGGTTCTCTCAAATCTCAACTTTAGACGCAAATCTTCCATAAGCTTGACAAGATTCTCAAATTCGTCATCACTAAAAATGCACACATATTAGACAATCATGAGGACTTTAATAAGGTTGTAACGAGGCTAAGGGTAAAGGTAAGAGGGGAACAAACATTTTTGGAAATGAGGAGTTAGAAACCATAGACCAAGAGCTAAACAATTCCAACACATCATACTACATCCTTCTTAAACTATATCAACTTGTCAACTAATTATATCCCGAATTGAAAAGAGAAAGAGTCGAAAAATCACAAATATCTTATGATCCCACCAAAGCTAACACTTTCTTTCGATTTTTTCGTTCTTTTTTTTTCATTTCCTTTTTTTTTCGTTTTCGAATTTTTTTCTCGTGTTTTTTTATTTTTGATAGGTACTTATCATTTTTTAAAAAAAAGGGTAGCCAAGGGGGAAAATCCATAACGAACTTTAAATTCCAACTCTTCTCTAAATTATATAAGATAAAACAGGGGATTAGTCAATATCTAACAACCCTGCATCAAACAACCAAATTACACCACAAGATATCATTCCATCTAACTAACGCCTTATGATGCATAAGAATGAAACACTCCTCTAGTCTTGGCTTAAAGGTAAGACAAGTATTTGGCGATGGGTTATAATAGGGAGTTTTAATCAAGAAAAACAGATACAGGCTCAAAGGAGCTTACAAATGGTACAATACACAACCAAGGCAGCTATTTGGCTGTGGGTTTCAAATAAATCAAAGAAAAATGGCTTCAATCATATTGCTTAAATGCATATGCGAAATGTGATCTTAAACGAGAATCAAAGCAAGTTCTAGAGAATTAACGTTAAGGAAGAGTCACACATGAAAGAAATATGAGACTAATTTGATAAACAGTCTTTAAAGGCTCAAAGGACTTCTATCAAAGACAAAGCTAGCTTACTACTAAACACATGCCAAAATCTTGTAAAGACTCATGGGGTAAATCAACTCGCATCCAACATGTGGTCAAAACATGGAATTCATTTTGAAAATGTATTCACAAACTTTTATACACAATTTGGGCGATCAAAGTATCAAACTAAACCAAAGAAAGCTGCCAAATCTATAGAGATCATCATCGAAGGATTTTTCCTTGTTCCTTTGTGTTTTTTTTTCCCTTTATGCATGCTCCTACAAAAAATGCAAACTAAAATCCAAAAGAAACTACAAAAAGGTAAATGTTACCTAGAATGCAAAGAAAACTGAATACACTACTAAACAAAACTAAAATCATCAAAAACCACAAAAACTATCACTAAAAACACATACAAAGCACAAACACACCAAATAGAAACAAGCATCAGACGCCAAATATAATGACTAACTCCCCATGCTTGAATCACACGTTGCCCTCAATGTGGGCACATAATAGAAAAAAGGAAGGGGGAGAAGCACATAAAACAAGATTAGAGAGGAGAAGGTGGAGGAGGATAGGGTGGTTGGCCACAGGAGATATGGGAATCCCTCTAGGTTTCTATATATGCCCCATAGTCGTGGAAATATTAGGTCTAGGAAGCAAACAACCTACAAATCTCATCGTGGCGCTCTTGGACAAAGTTTCGAAGAGCAACGCTCTCAGAAGCAACAAACTCTTGGAGGAAAACTTGCTCCTCTAGAATAGACCTAAGGGTGTCTTGGAGGTTAGAATAGTCAGGTGGGGGTGGTTGAGAGGAAGAACTAGGTTCGACTTGACTAGATCAAGGGGTTGGGTTGTGCGGTGCAGGTCGAACACCCTTGTCATCACCAGGTATCCAGTAAAGGTTGCCTCGATAAAGAAGGGTGATGCGATCAACATTGGGAAGGTGCAAAACTCGGTCCCTTGGGTAAATGCAATATAAATAGTCAGCCTCAACTTTACAGAAGTTCATAATCTCAAAAGCAGCTTGATTGAGCCACTCAGACCTGAAAACTTTATCCCCAGGTTTGGGCTCAATTCCCAAGAATCTAGCAATAGTAGTTATAATCCAACTAATGATTATCCTACCTTTAGTGCTAACAGTAATACTACATAATTGTCTAGCTAAAAATGAACCTGGGTCAAGTTAGTCTCCATCAAGTATATAAGACAAAAAGTACAACTCAGAAAGTCTTAGGAAATTCAGAGTATCATCCCGAGCAAACAAAGTACAAGCCAACATACGCTGAGCTACTCTAATGCAGGAGTTTCTAATATATGTACATTTTGATGAACTGGTACTGTACCTAATACTTCCCGAAAGTTCACCCCAGAACACATTCGGGTTGAATTCGCAGGGGATTTGACAGTGCGATAGGTCCATGCTAGGTGAAAAATCGAAAATACTATTGAAGGTATCTAAGTTTAGTTCATACAATTGTCCCTGCAAATAAAATGATATATATCCAGCTTGACATTGGGGCCCTCTAGTGACCTCGATATGGAGTGTACTAAGAAATTCTAGGGCCAGGTCCCTATGTGTATGCTTTTTGAGTTCTAAAAAGTGTCCCATACCACCTCTGGCAAACAACCAATGAATATTATCCAACAATCCCAGTTAGGCTAACAAATCCTCATCATAATATCTAGTTGCTACAACCAGATGTTCATTCAAGCAATTATATCTAGCAACATAATCGGAATGCGTTAAACTAAGGGGGTGAGGAATGTTACCTCTAGCATGCGTGGTTCGGGATGCCCTTTGAGGTTGATGTGGTGTTTGACTTGAAGAACCAACCTCTTTGGTGCTCCTTTGTCTCTTGATTGGTTCCATTATTGCAAACTCTAACCCAAAAATAAAACTAAAACCAAAAATAAGAACTAAAATACAGAAATTTAAAGAAATTAAGCAAAAATATGAAGAATAAGAAAGAGAAAAGGACGGGTATGGTAGATGAGATGAGTTTAAAGAAAACGAAGAAGAAAGAGAGGGAATTTATTGAGAAAGATGAAAGATTGGGTGAAAGGGGATGATTTGGTGTGAGAATGATTGAAAATGGTGAAGAAATGAGGGGAGATTAGAGAGATTTGGTTATGGAGAATTTAGAGAGAGAAAATAGAGGCAGAGTTCGAGAGAGTGTGTCGAGAGGTTGCAGAAGAAAAGGGGAAAGTGAAGAGGCACTGTGGTCAAAAGTCTAGACCGCCACTCATAGCAGACCACCATGGACCATGGAGCTCACCACAGGCCGTCTGTGGTGTCTGCTAAAACTTGATTTTTTGGGTTTTTTTGGGTTGGCACCCATGGCTGTATTTCTGAGAATACTGACAATGGTGCCAACATTTATTCATATATTTTTTTTGTCCCTTTTTTTCGCTTTTATAACTACAAAAATTAATAAAAATCAAAACTATAAAAAGGGAAAAGGAAAAAAAGTTTAGGTTACCTCTCAAGAAGCGCTCTTTTAAGGTCAAGAGCTTAACCCTTGTTCTAGGCTTGGTCCGGATCTGCTTTATTACGAACCACAAAATCAAACTTATTCAGTTGAAGCTACCATCTTAAAAGTTCTGGCTGTAGGTCCTTGGTCTTCATAGCTTGGTTCCATAACACACTATCTGCATACAAAACAAGTCGTTTTCATAGTCTATCAGATGGGCTATCATCAACTTGCTCAACGCCGACACCAAAATCTATATCAAAACCTTCCACAGGGGGCATAGAGAAGAGTAGTGTGTGCAAACCTATAATAATCACTCATTGAAGACTCATTATAAACAGAAACCTCAACCTCGGGCTTGTGAGTTGGCATAGGAGCAGCAAACTCTACCTTAACATACCCTTGGTCAGGGTCCTCATAAGAAATCCATTCAAAATTAGGAGGATCTTCACAATTCTAGACATCCTCTCTATCAATCTCAAGGAAAAAGGGCAATGCATCCAATACAGAAGAATGAGTAGAAACCATGTCCTCCTTCCTATGACTAAACACAGCAAATTGCCCTCCCATCTCAAAAGATATACGGCCCTCTCTTACCTCAATGTGGCCACCAGCTATCGCCATAACGGGCCAGCCTAGGATAATTTGGGAATCGTTGGTTTTAGACATGTCAACGATAATGAAGTCCTCCAATACCCAAATGTCTTCTATATTGACTGGCACATTGTCCAACTTGCCTATAGGTTGCATCACAGAACCATCAGCCAACTGTAATGAAAAGGGTGCGGCTAGTAATGGTCTTAGGTGCAGCTTATGAAACAAAGAATAGGGTATTATACTGACACTAGCACCTAGATCGCATAGACCTCTCTTAATTTCTACCTTTCCTACAATACAGGGGATAGAAAAACTACCTAGGTCATGGAGTTTAAGGGGAAAAATGGTAGGGATCTCAACAGTGTTGTTTTCTTTGAATGTGGCATTCTTGCCACTATTGTTGCTCTCTTTACTACCAGCCATAGTTATTTCTCTACCTTCTCCCATTGGTAATTCCTTAGAGTCAGTTAAGTCCTCTTTTTCTTTCATGATAGAATAGTTACAATACTCACGAGGAGTAGGTTTAGGTTTACTAGGAAGTCTGTGTGGGGGCATAGATGAGAAACTAGCTTTTTGGGTAATTTGGACTTCTAACATCCTATTATAAGTCGTAAGCATATCAACCTTAGAGGCTAATTGTTTAATATATTTATCCTATTTTTGTTGCACCACAAGCATATTTTCCATCATTACCTCCAAATTAGACTTTGGGGGCATCTGAGAAGGGAATAGGGGTCTTTGAAAAGTAAGGGGTGGTCTAGCATTCATCGGGGGCATGTTCACATTGTTTGGATTCGACCTGTAAGAGAAATTTGGATGATTCTTCTAAGACACATTATAGGTATTAGAGTAAGGGTCATTGGTCAGTCTTAGGTTGAAATTTTGAACATAATGAACTTCATTAGAGTCTTGGGAAAAATGACTCCTAACTTGGCATTTTAGAGTTATATGTTCAATTGAACCACAAATTTCATAAGGGGAAGAAGCACTAGAGTTCATGGCATTAACATTCATTTGATCCAGTCTATGAGTCATAGCATCTACTTTAACAGAAATTAAAGTAATTGCATCAACTTCAAGTTAGGAGGAATAGTGCTACCCAAATTCCCGCACACAATCCCCATGTGTCTTACCCCCCATATCCACCACAAAACTACCACCATCATCCGCATAATTCATATTACACAACCCAACTTAGCTTGAGGATTCTGAGTGGTTTAAGTGAGAATCCTCGACACTATCCTCCACCATATTACTACCCAACACATAATGAATCTTTGAATGTGCAAAGTAATGAATACCTGTATTACCCTCCTTACTTTCCCTGCCCACCTCCTCACCCAAATTATCTTTCTGCGGGGAGCAACTCCACACCCTCAGCCACACCAATCGCTAATACAGGCAAGGGGCACTCTGAGACAAACATTGCGGCAACTGTTGATCAGGGGGATGCAGAGGAACTAATGGGATGTAATATTGGTGGTGTGAAAAAGTGGATAGTTATCGAAGATCAACGGCCAAATGGATCCTATTGTTAGGGTCAATCAAAAAAAGCCTAGCTTCTAGGCTTGGGTTACCACGAATTTTAACGAGGACCGCCCACAAGGGGCATCGTCATGTATTTCAAAGACAAGTAATTGCCGATGACTTCGGTGCTCTCTAATAGTCAATAAATGGAGAGGCATTATGTTAGAAGTGAAACGTAGTAATCATAGTGGGTGGAATGATGTTAAGATTAAACAGGAGGCCCACTGATTGTAAACCGAGCATACGAGAAAGAAGTTTGAGTTTAACCAATGGTATAAGATCCTTAAGGACCAACCGAAATAGAGGGCGTTATATGACCCACCTAAGTCAGGGTCAAGTTTGTCCAAAAGGTCCAATCCCAACACCGAAAAGGTAGGACATGAAGGTGCCAACAGGACCCAAGGGCCGAAAAACTGCGACGAGAAGGCTCAAAAAAAAAGGCTAACAACACCGTTGTTGATGTAGTCGCAACTAGCTAAAGGAGTTGAATAGTGGCTATACTAATATGAGTCAAATATTCAAAGGTTTCATCATCACAACCAAATAAGAAAAAGGTTAAAAGATGATGATGAGGGAACAAAAGCTGAGGGCCTAGGAGGATAGAATAATGATAGACACCTCAACAATGACTCGTGAACAAATGACTTATTATGAGCAAAGAAGAGTAGAAATCATGCAATTTAGGCAATGCCTATTATTGCAAGAACTATGATCAGGGCACTTATCATAACCTGAGTAATATGTCTCCCCTCCCCCTTAATTACATAGATTGCAAGAACTATGTAGCTCATTTTAGGTTGTAAGAGCTTACTATGTAACTTTTATTTTTCATGTGTTGTCTTAGACATGAGTTGGTGTGATCATGTTCTAATATAAATTTATGAAATGGGCATGCCTATTATTGTTTAATGAAAATAATTACTCTTCAATACATTAACTTTTAATCATTATTATGTTGTGCAGACCATTTGTAATGGATACTTTTAACGTTCAAAGCTGCCCGTTAAGGAAGAATCATCCTCCTCATCTTCATCAGATGATGATGTCATGATACCCGTTATGAGGGCTTACGTCCATCATCAATAATGAGTAGAACAGCAAATGACGTTCCTTTTGCAATTTAGACAAGCGACAACAGAGCTGACGCCTTCGACATGTAGGTCTCGAGTGAAGAAGAGATGTATTAAGAGAGATAGAGAAGCTGTCCATGGCTGCTTATACAAAGACCATTTTGCAGAAGATTCATTGTACAATGAACATCATTTTCAATGTGGATCTAGAATGCAGAGGCAATTACTTCTCCACATTGTAGAAGCACTAGACAATCATTCAAAGTACTTTCAAGTGAGGTGCGATGCTGCCGGAAAGCGTGAGTTGTCGCTATTAAACAAGTGTACTGGAGCCATGCAAATGCTTGTATATGGTGTAGCAGCCGATTAAGTTGATGAATACTTAGAGATTGGTGTGACCACCACAATGGAATGCATGAAAAAGTTCGCCTTGGACATCGTTGAGGTATGCGTACTTGAGAAGACCGAATTGAGATGCTGATCACTTATTGCAAGTTGCTAAAGCCCATGATTTTTTCGGTATGTTGGGAAGCATAGATTGCATGCACTAGAAGTGGACCAATTGTCCAGCGGTTCGGAGGCATCATTTCAAAAGCAAACTTACAAGGTGCCAACAATCACCCTTGAAACCGTTGCATCATACGATCTTTGGACATGGCATGCGTTCTTCAGGTTGCCTGATAGTCTCAATGATATGAAAGTCCTTGATCGCTCATCGATTTTTCAAGAGTTGCATAAGGATCAGACTTCTAAATGTGAGTATGTCATCAATGAGTATGAGTACAACATAGGGTACCATCTTTTGGATGGAATTTATCCAAAATGAGTGACATTTGTTAAAACTATCCCACTTTCCCAATGGCCGAAGGAAAAACTCTTTGCAGAATGTCAAGAGTCAGTTAGGAAGGACGTTGAGAGATTCTTCGATGTATTACAAGCTCAATTTGCTATTGTACGTGGCTCCGCTCGCATAATGAATCAAAAAGAAATCGGTGTTATTATGAGAGCATGTGTGATGTTCCATAATATAATTGTTAAGGATGAGTGGGACAATTACGAACTTGCATTTGACTATAATGTTGTCGAGGGAACTGTCCTGGAGCAGTTTGTTAACCACGACCATCACCCATGTTATGAGATGTATTTTCAACGATCATGCGAAGTTGGCAACTCCGACATGCATACAGCTCTTCAAGCGGACTTGATTGAGGAAATATGGAACCGAAATTTGGGTTGGCAGTAGAGAGGATAGTTGATTAATTGTCATATTGTAATTTTCTAAAAATTGTTCAACTATTATAATTTTTTTTGTCCAATGTTAACCAATGTATCTTTTTTTTAAATTTGTTATCGAACTCTTGTAATTGTGTTGTTTGTAAAAAAAAAATATGATGACCCTCTAATTAGTTGTTTTATCAAATTATTATGAGCAAATTATTTTTTTCAAAAATAATAAAGCCAAATTACGAAAAAAAACTAAACTAATTAAATATGGTGTGGGGTCTATAGATATTATTTTATTTGGTGAACCAAAATATGAGTCTTCCATTGGATAAAGTGAATATTGTGAGGTAAAAAGTTGAATAAAGGATTGGTGTAGTAGTAGTGGGCCTTCTTGATGAGCTAAAAAACTGACTTACCATTGGGGGTGGTCTTAGCCAAACCAAATGTGATGCAAAAAAAATAATGTTCTTAGTCACTCTCTACACCGTGCCCTTGACCAAGTCCGCCTCATTGGGTGCATCTGTGTTTTTTCATCTATGCTTTTGGCCAATTTCTTTGTTGAAGTCATGAGAGAGAAATATATAAATAAAGAATAGAAACACATCAACTCCAACTTCAACTTTCATGTAGGACTTTTCTGCTTATTGTAAAAACAAATTTTAAATTACTTTAATAGGTTTAAGTGGTTTGATATTTATTTTTTTAAATAAGGTCTCGCATTCGAGTTTTACAAATTGAAAATGTTTAGCAATGCAAGAGCTCTGTCTTTGTTGGACTGAAAGTAATTCAACTCTAATTAAATAAGTAATAAAAAGCAAAAAAAACTAATATTTTGATATAAAAATGACATAGTTTTGTATTTCACATTTAAATAAAAATGTGATTTTATTTAAAAAATACCTTCATTTATGAGTACACAGAATCATAAAAGACAAAAACTTTGATATGAAAATTTAGACTTAAATTTTCTACGAAGATTCTCGAGAATTTTAAAAGAAATGTGCTTATAGAACTTGCAAAGTTGCAATTAACCTCCCCCAAGTCCCATCTTTTTAAATACGACCGTGCTAAACATCGCCCCGGGGGCGATGGATAAACATGATTAAATGAAGGTATCTAGGTGAATCTTATTTATTATCACCTACCTTAGTAATGATTTTCACATTCATATTTATATTATCCCTAAAATATCCTTATTTAATTTCTTTGCCTTTATCCACCCTATTTATTTACCCATTTATTCTTTCCTTTTTTTTTTTCTAACATTAGACTCCTATTGTCCAATCTCTTATAAGATGGAATATATATATTGACTTGCTTGAATCTACATAATCTCTACAGATCATGAAATAAATATTCAAGATTCCTTAATACACGTAATACCTACATGTCATATTTCAATCAAGTGAAATATTAAAAACCAAGGAGAAACATGATATTGGCTCCAAGGAAAAACCAAAGAAAAGAAATATGATACAAAACCAAAAGAAGGGGCCCAAAAGGAGAAAAACATAGCAAAGAATGAGAGTTCCACAATCTGCACAAATGCAATATTGCAGTAATTATAGACTTGCCAACTGATAATATAAGTTGACACAACTAGCAAAGACAGACATAGCTAGTATTTCACACAAAATATAGGATTCAAATCCAAATCATTTGCTATTGCTTTCTTCTTCTTGTTTGGTGCATCGTCAAGAACAGTGGCATTTTCCTTGTCCTGGGGGCAACAATTCGCATAATGCCCAGGTTTTTTGCATTTTGAACAGTGTCTTGAATGCTTTGCAGACTCTTTTCCTCCTTTCATTTGCTTCTTCCTAGAACGCCCTTTCGTTATAGATTTTGGAGGACACAAAATATCATTACCAGCCATCAGTGGATCATTATCTA
>NCQV01060622.1:13083-30607 GCA_002740545.1 Lophocereus schottii
AGGTGGCATCGCTGCTGCCACCACAACCCCTTTGCCTCTCTCTCCTTCTCTTTCCCTCTGGTGGTCTGACGAGGGTTGGGTAGAGAAAAACCCCCCGGCTCCCCGTTTTCCCGAAGAGGAAAGGCGGTCTCGACCCCCCTTTTCGTTCCCCCTTTTTTGTCTTTGTTTTTGTTTGTTGTTCTTTTGGTCTCACTTAATAAACCGATTTTGCGCAATCATGTGTTGGCTACCTAATTAACAAATTCACTGATTTTACATAATTGGTTACTAAATTAGGGAAATTAACAAAATCACTTCTTATAAATATTACACCTAATTCATTAGTAAACAAATAGTCTAACCTAGCTTAATCAATCAAACAGGTTAATAAAATATTAACTCAAATGTTTACCTTAGGGTTGAAAACCCTTGTTATGACATTCTTCCCCCCTTAAAAGAATTTCATCCTCGAAATTCCAAAGTTCACAGTTTAGTTAAACCCAAGATGCNNACACGTATCTACACAATTTACACTAGGATCTACACAATTGGCACTAGGATTCAAAATCTTGTTTTACAATTAATTCAAATTGAGAAAGAGGCTTATGGTGTCCAGTCTCCTCCTCGACAATCCTCTTTGAGCGGCTACTCGCTCTATTTAGGCGCCTAGGGCAATCACATAGAAGAGAGGCAAATGAGTTGGCGTGAAAAACCATATTAAGTTTGTTTTAAAAAGAAAAATAGCTTTCAATTATCTAGACTCAATCTACATAGTAAACAACCACCCTCTGTATGTGCATCATATTAACGGTATGACAATTGGGCTATAACAACATTAAGGTCATATATAGGTAGTTTCTTTCTAAAACATGAACTTAAGTCACCTTTAAAATCAAAACGTTTAACTTTGAGACCCCTATAACACATTAAAGTAGGAACGACATCACATAAGCATCACGTAGGATCACATAGCATTATATGAATGACAACACGCAAAAGCTATACATATGTTCGCAACAATAAATCAAGTGTAATCTACGGAGTTAATAAATGTTTTAGTATATATAAAGTATATTGCTAGGGTAATGCATGTGGTCATCAATTACTAAGCATAGAACAGCTTGGGAAACATGGTCCCAATGAAGTATATTTCGTCATCAGGTATAGTTACATGAGCAATAATAGGCATGATAATCATGTTAGCTTAATCACATTGGTTTACCTAATATAAGGCTCTACCCACAAGTCTCCATACGGAGTTTGTTTCCCTCTAAGTCATGAAGCCAGGCAGGTAAACTGACATGCCTATATCCTAATAAGGATGCACAAAAATTTACCATTATATGGTTGAACTGGCATAAAACTGTTCAATCAACACTTTTACTGCGTGTTCCATAACTTTAGGGACTAGGGGGTACAGTAAAGGCTCGCATATGACCGTAAGTACACCTACACATCATTGCGTCACATGAAGCACATAAGCATTTACGTATCCAAACAAAGATTGGCCCCTAAATGCGAGGTACTAGCGTGTTATCCTTAGTAGACATAAGATATGTGATAGTGAGCACATGTAAATGCAAATTCTAATAGTCACTAGGTCATGTATTCAATATATGGGCATCCAGCCACTTAAGCTATAATAGGGAGCAATAAGAGTCATGCAATGTAAGCAACATGCCAACAATCACATCACATAATAAGCCACACATGGCAGACTGTGCATCCAACTCAATTGCATAACTATACTGGCTTAAAATAGGTACCAAGAAGCTCATGTACTTAACAGTTCACTCACACAGACAACTAGTCCATGGCCCAACTCCTATAATGCATCAATAACCTTGTATAACGAACGTGAGTATTTATATTTATAAAGATAAGATCTTGAATGTTCTACCATGTACCTTTCTTACACATGAGGTATACCCTTCCATCAATTTGAATACATACAAATATAACTCTATTGTCATCTAGTCACATGTTACATGCATCGTGTTCAATTACTTCAACTATAACATGAGAAAACAGAATTCATGGACTGTAAATGATGATTCAAGAGTCATGTTGTGCAATCAACAGCATAAATCAATTCACTCGACCAATACCATGAGATGTTTAATCAGGTTCAAGCCAAGCAGTCATCAAAAGCCTATTTTCTCAGCTTTCAACCACAAACACATCAGCAACCACTCACAATAGTCCTATCTATAGGTACTCCTATCGCTTCATGCAGTACCTGAGGTCACATTCATTTCTTAAGACTCGCAAACTCATGGGTTGCCTCATGGGGAAACCCCTCGACGTGTGCACTCGCGTGTAACCCCTATTTACAACCTATAGTCCTTGGCATGCCTTAAAGCTCTTCCAATTTTGGGAAAGATTCGCGTCCAGCAGGCTATGATTGCCTAAGTGTAGTCGACATTAATGGTCCTTTTGGTATGTGTTGAGGTTCGATGAGGCACGCCTGTCCTATAGGTGATCATAGGAGTCTTATTGTGTAGGTCGCTCACCTTAGTAAGAGTTATTTACTATGTATAATTTCAAAGTCTTCTAGGTTCTTTATGCTTTGCTCTTTCTAAGTGTATTAGGGTTCATTCCCACCATAACATTGGCACCCCACATCGTGAATAACAATTTGTCTCATAGAAGGCGAGTATTGCACTTATACAAGCAATAATGAAAAAGATGGGGAACGATAAGTACATTTATACAATGTTCAATCAGATCCTGCTACTAACACTTAATCCTTGAGGCATGCATATGAGAATATCCCCTAATCTGTTTAGGTAATTTAGAATTCAAAATTATAGGGGGTATCATTTAGTAGCATCATCGATCATAGCTATGGTTCTCTAATCATTCCCCTCCTAGTGCACTACAAATGATTCCATCGATGTATACATCTTAGCATGTACACATTTACAAGCAGCATATCGACAAGCATAGAACATGGACATGTACATGGACATGTACATGTGGATCTAACTCACTCATTATTGCCAAAGGAATGCAAGTTATTCAGTGTAAGGTAAAACCTAACTCAATAATCAGATGGACATTAACACTTCAAAATCCTGAATTTCAAGGTGGAAAATAACTTCCTCTTAAGTGTGTATGCTCTCTCTATTATAGGATCCGAGGAGCAATCCGCACGTAGGGGCAAAGAATGATATTGGAAAAAGGTTTTCGATCATTCAACTTTAAATCAACGTGCTTTAACTTTCAATTGTCTTATTAGGGTGCATAGATAAATGTTTTTACTATTCAAACCATCACTTAGCTTACGTAAGATGGCACAAGTCAATTGGTTTCACATTCTAACTCATGACTCACATTTATTTGGTCAGCTTAACTGGACCACATAAAAGTCAATCCGTGAAGTCAATTAGCACGTTAGGAACACATTCCACCAATGGAGCACCCACAACACCACCTGAAGGTGCGGGATGCTATTTGACTCCTACACTAATGCACAACTCGCCACTTTTAATTAATTGACCTACTCGCACCGCACATAAGTCGTAAACAACCATGCTGTAAGGCACACTTGCGCACAGAGTATGGCATATATCACATTATCATAATGTGTTCCTATGCAACTATATGAAATGCAAGACTCAGGTCACAGCCTATGGTCATAGGACCTTCCTCTGATACCATCTGTAACACCCCCCAACCCCTATGGTCAAGGGCATTAACGAATTCTTAAATCCTACTTAAATTGTAGGGTGATATGGATAGAGTCTCGCCTAAAAACTAACTATTTCCCAAACTTAAAGCCCTATATTAAATCATAGCAATCAATAGAAGCATAAGGAACTCTAAAATAAGCTCAACGGCTACACGTTGAAGTCCACAACTCTACAGGCCCTTTCCCCGGAGTGCACCGAACAATATAGTTCAATAATAAAGAAGGACATAAAAGATACAACTTAACATATCATACGTCCAAAGTATTGGCATTTACATCCTGAAATGTAACTAACTTCAGCTAAAATGGATAACTGGTTAATCAAATGGTTGGCTCACTTGGCCAAATATAGCGACTTATAAACAACACGCATTATATGAACTAGTATACTTTATTTGCATGCATTGACAACTCTAGCGATACATTATATTACATCGTTTAACACATGAATCTACTCCTGTATGTGCACACATGACACCTTTTCAAAACAAGGGTATACTCCAACCTGGCGAAAGTAAATTGACTTCTAACTGTCACACTGAAAACATGGGAAAAGGGGAAATAGTAACAGGATGAGCTACCACATGCTCAGTGACTACGTCCTGACTCCTCAAAAACCAAAACCATTTACAGGCAACAATGATAAGTAGCAGGCACACATGATTTATATATCACTATCATATTAGGCAACCATAGTCCGAAAAGGAATCATCAACACCCTTAAGCTTCATACTATCAACTCAAAACTTATTACTCAGCTCTTGATGACCAAACTTCCCTAATGATTAAGCATTTAGGCATAAAAGCAAGTAAACAACGATGATAGAGCAGAAGTGCTTTCAAAGACTCAAATTGAAGATGCGGTGACTCATGTTTTCTTTAAAGAATATGCACATTTGAAAAGTTATATGCTCGATGCATTACAAGGATATGGCTACACTTCATTTGAAATTTCATTTAAACTATACTTGGATCTCATTTAAAAGACATGCACAGGACATGCACATAAAGCTTTCTTTCTTTTTCTTGAAAATACTTTACTTACCCTCTTGAGGCTTATATTATTTTAAAAAGAAATCTCTTTCATATTGATCCTCTAATAACCGTTATAAGCTTTTTTATTCTCATTCGAACTAGCCTCTTAATGGCCCTTAAAATCTTTCTTTTCCTGGAGTACTTAAAATGGTGAAATGCCAACTGCTTCTCTTACTTATTAGGAAAATACGATGGGCATAAGATCATCATAATGTATTGGTTGAGTGAGATCTATTCTCAACCCTTAGTGAGACTACCACTTATGCTAGTCTGTTACTCTCGGTGTGGCTGCATAATTGGACCTACATCTTCGTCAGGGTCTTCTAGGGTTTTCCACCACTGGGACTACCCCCTAAGCTAGGGATTCCCCCATTTTAGCAGGTTCCCCCTTATCTCATTGTTCCTAAGAACGATGTCTTAGCCAATTAAAGCATATGGGTGTAACGACTAATAAGTTTGTTGTCTCTTGCAGCGAAATCAATTCTCATGCAAAGCACTCCTTTTCAAAATTCTTTAAGCCTTAAAATTGCATTTGTATAGCTAAAGCTGGCCATCATTCGCTAATGTGCATGGCTACTTTCATTTTCTACCATGAAAAGCATTTTTTTTTAAAAATTTGACCCTCACACACATGATAAAGCTTAACGACATGAAGGGGAGGGGTTCAAACGTAACATATTTAAACACGTCATAATTCAACTTGACAGAATAAGGCACATACATGGCCTCGTAATCCACACAATTGCAGTCAATGACAACCCAAACTCCCTCCTCCCACAACACCGACTACAAAGTTCCCCAAAAACTCTCATTAGCTCAACCTCTAGCCATCCAACTACCAACTTACTTTTAATTTTACAATCATAGAACTTTATCACAAGGATCATAATAAAACATGTAAGAGTAACATATTAACTTACCGAGCAAGCAGCACCCATCTAGCGACACATTATGACATATATCAATATATATATCATTAGTTTAATTAAAGCCCCCAGCGAACCGAACAGAACTAACAAGGTATGAAACTAAGTTTGGATTCATGATGCACAATTAGGGAAAAACATGTCCAATTCATGTTATTTTCAAAAGCATAATCTAGTCACATTAAGGCTTTCGAGTTTATTTTAATTTGACCAAGGTTATTCTTTCATTTCAAGGTCATTTCAAGCATGAACTAACCAAATTAGCATGCATCAATTTAAAGCATTCTTGGCTTGTTTCAAGGCCATTCTCAAACATGAATTAACTAACTTAACATGCATCAATTCAAAGCATTCTTTACTCAGAGGGTGCCCAATTTGCTAATCATATAATCCCTAAACTCTACTTGCTCTACAAATACCTTAACCACTTGGTCAGCAACCTAGCGTAACGTTCACATGCGACCTTCTAAATAGATTTTGGGCGCTAGAAAATTGAACTAACAGTAGCTTTTAACATAACTTCACTTGTTTCAGAATTCTCCAAATTAATCGATCAGTAGACTAGGCTTCAACTTGACATGCAAGAATCCCGAAATTAGCATCATCATTATAATTACTTAATTTCCATTCTAAATTCTCCAAGTACTAATTGCTAACTCAGATTCAGACATGCATCAACTAAAATCAGTAAAATTCATTGTAAACTAGCAATAATTTAGGAGGAGAGAAACACCCACCTCGAATCCATACTAGAGACCCAACTCTTGGGCTAGTTGGGCTGATTTGAAGTCAAGTTACGGGTCTCCTAATCTCTTCTTTGTTACTGTCCAGGCGTCGGGACTGCTTTTGTTCACATGCCTTTCCTCCCTCACTCAGTCCTAGCCCTCGGCTGCCCAAATTATGTCAGACCAGCTCGACAGTAGTTGAAGTGCTGGTTGTGGTGCTGGTGTTGGGCTTCCAATATGCTAATCCCAAAGCCTTGGTCCGGGTGGCCCTTAGTGGTCGCCAAGCCTGGGTCTAGACTTGGGGCTTTGTGATGGCTTGTGTTTACTGCCGTGGTTGCCTTCTGCCACTTTCACCAACATCTTCTCCTCTCTCTTTCCTCTTATTCCTCCTTCTTGCTTGATCTCTCTCTTTCTCTCTTCACCATGGCTGTGTCGGGCAGGTGGAGGAGACATAGGGCTATTATGTGCATCGGGGACTGGGTAGAGAAAAACCCCTGGTTCCCCATTTTCCCGAAGAGGAAGGGGGCTCTCGACCCCCTCTTTTCGTGCCCTTTTTTTTCTTTGTTTTTGTTTGTTGTTCTTTTGGTCCCACTTAATAAATCGATCATAGTGCTAATTAGTCTGGTCGCATTCAATCTCAGTCTTGAACATTCTCACTCCACTTACCGATTTTACGCAATCATGTCTTGGCTACCTAATTAACGAATTCACTAAATTTACGTAATTGCATACTAAATCAGGAAATTACAAAATCACTTCGTATAAATATTACAGCTAATTGATTCGTAAACAAATAGTCCAACATAGCTTAATCAATCAAACATGTTAATAAAATGTTAACTCAAATGTTTAGCCTAGGGTTGAAAACCTTGGATATTATAATTTGTTGAAGCAAGCAAATGACATAAAACATTGCCAAACCTTGTTTCAAGCTCACTTTTTCTCTCAGCCCATAATAGCATAAACGTTTTAAGTGTCAAATTAGAATGCTTTCAAGTTTAAACTAAATTAATTGAGGTAATTAACATGGATTATGCTCAGGCTGTTACAACATCTCCCCTTTAAAATACGTTTTGCCCCTGAAACTTGCAACTCTGAAAGATGTAGTTGAATTACCCTAATGTTAATAAGGAACTTGGTTCCTATTTCTTCTTCAGCCTTGTAGGTGGTTTCTGATAAGGCTTCAGTAGTCTATACAACCTTGATCAAAGGTACCTTCTTCTTGTAAAGTGGTTGGCCATATAGTCTTTTATCAATCTAGGCACTCGTTATAAACCATTAGGAATGATAAGGTCAATCGGCAGTCACTAGGTTTAGCTTTAGCACAGATGATTCCATGAGGCCCAATGTTCCTAAGGCATCACTTTGTTTTTGAATTTGACCTTCTTCATTGAGGCTAGTCAAAGGTTTACTAGCTAAATTTGAATTTTTTGGAGGGTAAGAATAATGGCCGGAAATGATAATTAGCATAGTTATTACTCTTAAAAGAAATAACAACAAAGTTAGAAGTGATTGATAGAAGATGGATTGTCATGAAATGGCTAGAATAAGTCAGCCATGATTAGATTAAGAATTTCAAAAAGAAATAGTCCATGAACATCATGATTTTGAAACATGGGCCATAAGAACAACTGGAAGATGGGCAATATACTTTGAACGTTCTATACCATTTAAAAGAGAGCTAGGGGGTGGAGTTATATATATCAAATTGTGCGTAGTATAGCTAGGAATGATTTGGAATCATTCTAATCATAATAGGAAATAAGACCGGGCATATAAATAACAACCCTAGAGGGGCTTGATAGAAAGGGCTGGAACCATTTCAGTAGGAAAGGTACTTTAGTTACACTTTAATGACTTCTAGTGAAGCATACACCGAATGGGCCGAATGAAGCTAGCTTAAGTTTAGTTTTAAATTTCCCCTTAGAAACAAGATATGACTTGATTTAAAGGCTAGGCCACCAATCAAGACTAAGGATCCACCACGAATTGTTTAAAGGCTATGCCAACCATAATTCTATAAAGGTTCCACTCAAGACTCACCACCTTTGAGAAAGGAGAAAGAGATCTTAAGATTCTGAGAGATAGCTTTGAGCTCCTTGCATATAATCTGAATTGAATGCCCCTTACAAGTGCGTTTGCTGGCTTTATATGTCTGAACTCATCCAACGCCACTCAAAAGTAAAAAGGGGAAATAAGAGTACACTTAGGGAAGGGTAAAACATCCAATCGGTCACCCTAAGGACCCTAACAGATCACCACTAGCTTTGTTAACCTCATTAGGGTTAATGATGGCCTCAAATGAGGTGTCAAGCTTACAAAAGGCCCTAAGTACATTAGGACAAGCAATTTTTAGTAAGAAGTACACATAGAAACCTAAGGAGCAACCTAGTACAACGGGCTACGTTGGAACCGGGTAAAGGGATGTTTTGCTTGTACTTTAGGCTGGATAAAGGCAGCACAAGGGGTGCTTACTTTGGGCATTTGACCTGATAAATATTTAGATCACCTTTCATGCTTTCAAGTTTCATAAAAGGTGGACTTCAATGAGGTAACCTAATCAGCCTCATATTCGAACTATGCTGGAATCCACCTAGATTGTATAGTCTAAAAGTATCTTGCTGTTTGACCCAGCAAATGAAGTCCAAATGCCTTGCAACTTATCTTATTGGAAAGCTAACATTTAAAACTTAAAGGGAGTGGCCAATAATCCCAATCATAATTGGATCAACCATCTGCAAAAGGCAAACAAACTAGGATACTCAAAGGGTGTGCCTACTATTTTGATCTTCCCTTATTCTTGCCGAGGGCGTGCCTTATTTTAATGCATAAACCCCTTAGGAGGACTCTTGGCCTTCCCAAATAATAAGAGTAGCATACTCAAAGGGCTTAGGATAGGGTTTAAATTGGAACTCCAAATCAGTACACAGACCAAACCCTCTTTGATGGAGCTTGTGAGCATTAAGGAGGACATGGGAGCTCTCTTGGACTTGCGTAGGCATGACACTTGCTTCATCCTCCCCTTATTGATTGTGATTTGCCCTCAAATCATCACCATCTTCTTGATCTTCAAGGTAGGGTGTGAGATCACCCACATTGAATATAGGGCATACACCCATATCCCCTGGTAACTCTAACTTGTAGGCATTATCATTCCCTTCTCAAGGACCTTGAAAGGATCATCACCTCTTGGCATGAGTTTGTTTCTCCTCCTTGATAGAAACCTCTCTTTTCTCAAGTGTAACCACACCAAATCCTTGGGTTTGAAGGTGATAGCCTTGCGGTGCTTGTTGGCCCTAGCCTTGTACATTTTATTGGTCTTCTTAATCTTGGCTTGAATCTATTAGGGTAGTTTCTTCATCTCCTTAGCCTTTTCCTTAGCCACATAACTCACTCCTAACTTAAGGGGAAGTGGCATGAGTTCTAGTGGAGTTAGAGGGTTGATACCGTACTATGTCTCAAAGGGAGAGTGAGAAGTGGCAAAGCTTGGAGTTCGGTTGTATGCAAACTCAGCATGGAGAAGTTTGAGATCCCACTCCTTGAGGTTCTTACTCACCAAACTCCTAAGTAGAGTATTGTTGGTGACCTTCATCTGGTCGTCAGTTTGTGGATGGTGGGAGGTGCTGTACAAGAGCTTGGTACCGAGGAGCCGCCATAAGCATCTCCAAAAATGACTAAAAAACTTTGTATCTTGATCAGACACAATGCTCTTAGGAATATCTTGAAGCCTAAAAATTTCCTTGAAGTAGAGATGGGCTATGTGAGTTGCATCATTGGTCTTCTCACAAGGAATAAAGTGAGTCATCTTTGAGAAACGGTCCAGCACCACCATAATAGAATCCTTGCCCCTATAAGTCCTAGGGAAGGCAACTATGAAGTCCATTCTCACATTGTCCCATGGGCCATTAAGGACGAGCAGTAGGGTATAAGTCCCTTGGTGAAATTGACTTTTGGCCTTTTGAAAAAGAGAGCACTTTGAAATCATTTCATGAACATCACCACCCATTTTAGGCTAATATAAGTGTTCTTTGAGCATGTCAATGGTCTTGTTGACCCAAAATGGCCGGCTAGACCTCCTCCATGGACTTCCTTGACAAGAAACTTTCGGATAGGTCCCCTTGAGATACAAAGCTTGTTGCCCTTGAATAAAGAAGCCCTCTTGTTGAGTATAGGGACCATGTTTGCTGCCTTCTTGATCATGGAGGTATTGTTTGAAATCCTCATCCTCTTGATAGAGATCACGGATGAATGGGAAGCCTAGGACCCTTGCTTCCATCACGGCTAGTAGGGAATGCCGCCTTGAAAAAGCATTTGCAACAATGTTGGTGCTCCCTTCTTATGCTTGGCCACAAATGAGAAACTTTGCAAGAATTCAACCTATTTAGCATATCTTAGATTGAGTTTATGTTGGCCACTCAAATACTTCAAGGCCTTATGGTCTGAATAGAGGACAAACTGGTTCGAGCTTCTCACCAATGCATAGAACTCTTTGTCACATGTTGAGTAGTTCTTCCTTGAGCCATTGAGTTTCTCACTAAAATAAGCAATGAGGCGTTCATCTTGTATGAGGACAGCCCCTATACTAACCCCACTTGCATCACAATCAACTTCAAAGAGCTTATCAAAATCAGGAAGGGCTAACACTGGGGCCTCACATAGCTTGGCTTTAAGCTTCTCAAAGGGAACATGGGTAGCCTTTGTCCACTCAAATGATCCCTTCTTCATGCACTCAGTGATGGGGGCCCTGAGGGTGCTAAATCTCTTAATGAACCTCCTATAAAAAGATGCCAAGCCATGAAAGCTCCTAACGTTGGTGATAAAGGAAGGAATGGGTCATGACTTAATGGCTTCAACCTTAGCTTGATCCATGGAGATGCCATCCTTGGAGGCAACATACCCTAAAAAGGTGACTTGGGGTGAAAAGAACTCACATTTCTCCAAGTTGCCAAAGAGCCTTTGAGCTCTTAAGACCTTGAATTCCTCTTCTAAATGGTGTAGGTGGTCCACTTGACTCTTAGAATAGACTAGAATGTCATCAAAATAAACTAACACTAATCTTCTAAGAAAAGGCCTCAAGACTTCATTCATTAACCTCATAAATGTACTAGGGGCATTGGAGCGGCCGAAAGGCATCCCTATCCACTCATAAAGCCCACCCTTTATCTTAAATGTCGTCTTCCACTCATCCCCTTCCTTCATACGGATTTGGTGATACCCACTTCTCAAGTCAATCTTGGAGAAGATGGAAGAGCCATGTAGTTCATCAAGCATGTCATCAAGTCAAGGTACAGGGTACCTCTACTTTATAATAATGTTGTTTATGGGCCTACTATCCACACACATACGAAAGGTACCATTCTTCTTAGGCACTAACAAAGCCAGAACTGGGCATGGGCTCATACTATCTCTTACATAACCTCTTGCCATCAATTCATCAACTTGGCTTTGGAGTTCCTTAGTCTCTTGGGAATTAGACCTATAAGCAGCCTTGTTAAGGAGTGGAGCACTGGGAATAAGGTCAATTTGGTGCTCAATGCCTCGGATTGGAGGATGGCCGGGTGGTAGATCTTGTGGGAAGACATCTTAGTATTGTGAAAGGAGGGGGTGAATTAAGGGGTGTAAGGGAGTCTCTTCCTCACTTTTGTTGCTTTCAAGCACGAGTAAAGCTAGAACTTGCTTACCCTTGCTTAAAGCTCTCTCAACCCATGTCTCACTCAACATGAGAAGGTCTCTCTTTTTCTCACTTCTCATCTCGGGCTTAGTTTTGTGGATTTGGTTTGGAGGTGGTGGGTTTAGGACTATCTTTTCCTTATCAATGATCAAGGAGTAAGTGTTCTTGAACCCATAATGTATGACATGCCTATCAAACTACCAAGGCTAACCCAAAAGTATATGACATGCACTCATCAGCACCACATCACAAAGGACATTATCTCTATATTTCTTCCCAATTGAAAAAGAGATGAATGCTTGCTTAGATACCTTAATATAGCCACCATTGTTAAGCCACTTAAGGGAGTAAGGCTTGGGATGTGAGATGGTAGGAATTTTAAGCTTTGCAATGAGAGTAGTGGAGGCTACGTTAGTGCAACTTCCTCCATCGATGATCAAATTGCAAACCATGTCTTGTGTGGTACACCAAGAGTGAAAGATCATGCCTCTTTGAGCCTTGTCATAGGGAGTGCCTTGGGTGTGTAAAACCCTCCTCAAGACAAGTAGTTCACCTTCATCGGCCTCAAGTTGAGTCTCTTCTTCCATGTAGTCCAACTTTGCCTCACGAGCTTCATCTTGAATCTCCATCAATAGGGCATCTACTTCCTCAACTTCTTGCATGGTCATGACCCTTCGGTTAGGATAATCATATTGGAAATGTCCATACCCTTGACATTTAAAGCACTTCTTGCCTTGAAGCTTCTTAGGCAATTCCTTTGGTGAAGCCAGAGCCACGACCTTACCTTGTCAACCCATGAGGTGCCTTCAGGTTTAGGATGAACAAAGGGCTTGAAAGGAGGTTTTGAGCTTGCTTGCTTCTTAGGAAATGGCATAGTGAAGATCCTCTTTTGCTTCCTTCTCTTCTCAACCTTGAGAGGTAGCTTAAAGACATCATCTAAGGTGAAATAAGTTTGAAGTTCCACCTTTCTAGCAATAAGGGGGTTTAGCCCATTGAGAAACCGAGCCACGGTTTGCTCTTGGGTTTCGTGGATCCCTTCCCCCAAGAGGAGTTGTTCAAACTCCCTCATGCACTCACCTATACTCATATTGTTTTTCTTGAGTGAGAATAGCCGGTTGTAGATATCTTGCTTGTAATTTTCGAGAAGGAACCTCGTGCTCATAAGAGACTTAAGCTTCTCCCTTGAGTTGATCTTCCTTTTTCCTTCTCTAGCTCATTGCTTCTTGATATTTTCAAACCATAAGGAGGCATACCTTGTGAGTTTAAGGCTAGCAATCTTGAAACGTTTCTCATCATCATAGCCTTTGGCTTGAAAGATTCGGTCCATGGCTTGAACCTATTCAAGGTACTCATCGCGATTTAAGTTGCCATTGAACTCCAAGGGCTCAACTTTGATATCTCTAAATTTATCACTAGATGGTCTCCTACCTCCCCTTCTTGGATTGCTTCCTATACTTGAATCACTAGAATAGTCATCTTCATCCCTATTACCATTCGATTCTGGAGATCGTTGGCCTTCTTAGAGGGCTGTGAACTGTGCGGTCATTAGTTCAAGTTGCCTACTAATTTGTATCACACTTTGTTGTAGGCTGGCTCAAGATGGCATTATCTTGTCTCATAGTATGAGCTTGTTCTAAGCTCATACCTCTTGGTACCCTTACTGGTTGGGCAGAATGCGTAGATGGGTTTTCTTCATTGGACATGGTGGAATTGGAAAAGGAGGAGAGAAGAGGATATGGGCTCAGAAAGAAGGCATGGTCGTGCTAAGGAAGCACGGTGCAAAAAATAGGCTGGGGAAAGGAAGGTACGGTCATGCTTGGAGGCACAGGGAGGCCATGCTATAATTCTAGCACTATGAGGTTGGCATGGTCGTCCCTAAGCATGGGGTGGCCATGCTTAGTTACTGGCTGGTTTGCACGATTTTTGTGGTTGGAAGCCTTTTGAGGGGTTTTGGTTGGGGGTTCATATTTGGGCTATTTTAAGGGATCCTTTGAGGAGTAAAAGAGGGATTTTAGTGGGGAAATCAAATGTAGGTTAAGGCTTATATGCCTAAGGAGGCGTTAGGTCATGGTTCTTTTGAAGAGCTAGGTTTTTTGTGGTCTTGGAAGGTAGTTTGGTTTCAGATTTGGGAGGTAGATAATCGGTTGTTGGAAGTAGAGTAAAAGCACATGGTTTCACAATTTAAATGAGCAAAAACAACAAGGAAATGTGGAGTACACTTAAGACCACCAGCCTGGATTAACTCTGATACCAAATAGAGCATACCCGGGATGGGCCGAAAGAAGCTAGCTTGAGTTTAGTGTCTAATTTCCCCTTAGAAATAAGATATAACTTAATTTAAAGGCTAGGCTACCAATTAAGACTGAGGATCCATCAAGAATTATTTAAAGGCTATGCCACCCACAATTCTATATAGGTTCCACCCAAGATTCACCACCTTTGAGAAAGGATAAAGAGAACTCAGGATTTTGAGAGAAAGCTTTGAGCTCATTGCATATAATCTGAATTGAATGCCCCTTATAAGTGAGTTTGCTGGCTTTATATGTCTAAACTCAGCCAAACCAACTCAAAAGTCAAAAGGGGAAACAAGAGTGCACTTAGGGAAGGGGAAAATATCTAATTGATCACTCTAAGTACCGTAACACATCACCACTAGCTTTATCAAGCTCATTAGGGTTAATGATGCCCTTAAATGAGGTGGTAGACTTATAAAAGGCCCTAAGTACATCAGCACAAGTAATTTGCAACGAAAAGTACACATAGAAACCCAAGGAACAACCTAGTACAACTGGTTAGGCTAGAACCGGGTACAGGGATGTTTTGCTTGTACTTTGGGCTGGATAAAGGGAGCACAAGAGGGTGCTTTTTGGATCCTTTGGGCATTTAACCTGATAAATATTTAGATCAACTTTCATGCCTTAATGTTTCACAAAAGCTGGACTTCAATAAGGTAACTTGATCGGGCCTATACTCGCACTATGTTGGAATCTGCCCAGATTGTATAGTCTAGAAACATCTTGCTTTTTGACCCATGAAATTAAGTCCAAATGCCTTGCAACTTGTCTTATTGGAAAGATAACATTTTAAAGTTAAAGGGAGTGGCCAATAATCCCAATCATGGCCACAGAAACCATCTCCAAAAGGCAGACAAACTAGGACTACATTCTGTCCCGAACTGGCTGAGGAAGCACAACCTACTATTTTGATCTTCCCTTATTCTTGTCAAGGTTGTAACTCCATTTTGATGCATAAAACCCTTAGGAGGAGTCTTGGCCTTCCCAAATGATAAGAGTAGCACACTCAGAGGGCTTAGAATGGAGTTGAAATTGGAGCTCCAAATCAGTACACAGACCAAGCCCCCTTTGATGGAGCTTGTGAGCATTAAGGGGGATGTGGGGGCTCTCTTGGACTTGAGTAGGCATGCCACTTGCTTCATCTTGTAGCAATCAACATGATATAATAGGTTGACCCTTGTTCATATGGAATAAGTTCAGGTAAGGTGATAGAAGGGAATAAAGAAAGTTCAATATAACTTATGGGTGGAGTTTAAAAGTAAAAGAAAGGGTAAAATTGCAACAAATAAAGGACTCACCCTTCTCACAAAAGCTTAATTGCATCTATAATTTGAACAAGCTATATGGACTTGTTAATATGGAAAAGGTGTAGGCTATAGATATAAGTCTTAATGAAATGGAGAGGAAGATGATGAGGATCAAAGTTATCAGGGTGTCAAAAAGTATTTAAGCTTCATTAGGGATGCATTGTGTGATAAGCAGCAAGATTCAGGAACTGGTGTCTCCGAGTTGGAATCTTCTGATTAATGATTGTGACAGCTTTTATAGGATACGTACTACCTTGGGGTCAGATGAGCTTTTAGGGACCTACAGTAATTACAAGCTTAGCGAGCACTATACCTATAATAGGAGATAGCATAGTGACTTGGCTTTGGGGTGGTTTACCAGAAAAAATGTGTGAGTATTCTTGAATCCACAACCTTTTAGAAGTTTGAAACGAAAAAATAGGAAGGTAAATGATTATAGTAGAAGGAAGCAACTTTGAGGATGAGGTAGCTCCACAAATCTGAGAAATGTTAGAATGACGAACATCAATAAGAAAGGCAAAATCTAATGATAAGCCTTACTTAAATCCAAACCTTTCAAACATCCAGTCTAGATCAATGCAACACGCAATAGTAGGGGGGAATGAGGTTAATAAATAAACCAAAACAATCAAGGTAGAGGTACGTGAATGATTGAAAGTAATGAGAAATATTACGGATGTAACATTTTAATGTAAAAAGTGGATGATAGATTATGAAATATAGATGATGGGAATATAAGGCGGGTAGAACGAAATAATAATAAAAGCAAATGATTCAAGAATGGAGGGTAGTAGGGATCAAATGGTCCTAAACATTGGATATCTAGAGAAAAGAACATTTGATATTAGCCAGAAAGCCAGACAATATGTAAAGATAGACATTTCAAGTCATGATCAAATATGTAAGGGCTGGTAGAACATCATTGCTTGCCAAGAATAGATTGTACAAAGTATTGACCTAAGACATGCGTTAGGGTTCTCCTGTGGGAATCCCTAAGGTCACAACATCCAAATGACCATAGGATAGTAGGAATTCAAGTGGAGATGATTACAAGAAGGGAGTGTCAGACAAGTTTTTAATTTATAAGAGAACCCACAAGCACGTTTATGTAATTCCGAGAAGAAGAGTCACATGGGTTTTAATTTGTTCACAAGAATTTACTGGGAAAAATAAAAGATCAAGAGTATAATATAGTTGCACTTTATTATGATACAATTTAATACCATAAAAAATCACTCAAAATCCACAAACTAAACCCTTATAGGGTACAGTTCAAAAAGTTATCAAATTAGGTCACTAGCCTTATCACCAAGGGGTACGAGTTTGCTCATTGCGTCCTCATTATTTACTCATACCATACCCAAAACTCACACCTAACATCACAGTTAACACTGTAATTCGACTAGTGAACACCCTAAAGGTCACAACGATATGAAACCTGGCTTTGATACCGCAACTATAACGCCCTCACTCTTAATTACTTAGCTAGTCTTAGTTTGCATTAACTAACCATTAGTGTTCAGCACAGCAAAAACGCCAGGGTTAGGGTGTTATTGCCATCCTAGAGAGGATAAGACTTACTTAATTCACTTACACTAATATGATAGTGCATTATAGCTTATGCATAGTCCAAGTGGCGTACACTCTGGTAACTCACAACTCTATGAAATGTCACTATAAGCTTGTCTAACTCCATCGAAGTCTCCTTGCTTACGAGGTATGGTCAATTCAGGACTTCAAAATTTATTTGTCTAAAACATAAAAACAGATATCTGAATACTGAGCTGAAGCTTATAATGTTTACCGTTATACTGTAAAGACAGAAATTTATTTTTCAGTGAGTGATTGTATTTCAATTCATTTCAGTTTGAAATCGAGGAGGGTGGGGGGGGG
>NCQV01060623.1:0-12736 GCA_002740545.1 Lophocereus schottii
CACCCTCTGTACCTTAGTAGGTTGAGACATTTGACATCATCTCTGGGGATCTTAAGAAAATGTGCGTCCAAAGTGAGCCAATAAAGGAAAAAGAAAGGTGAGAATTGATACCACACTTGAAGAATTGGTCTAAGACCAGGGCTTTGTGGTGGAGGATACTTCCAAGAGCACCAATCAAGAACCACCATTGGCAATATTGGCTCCTGTGGATAGGCCAACCATGGAAAGCCAAGAGTAGTTTTAGGGGTTGGCTATAAAGTTGGTCCATTTGAAGTTGAAGAAGCCATCCTTATAGCCTTAGGACCTCTGTTGTAAGATATACAAACCTTGAAAGAAAGCCATAATCCACCTCTTCCTTTGGGAACCTTTAAGAAATAAGTCAAAAGTTTCCTAGGCCCCATGACATCAGCCTAAGGATGAGGTTGATCTATAGAGGAAAAACCCTAAGTGGAAATGGGAAAGTCCAAAGAAGCCTCATACTTCTACTAGGAGTAAGGGCACGACAACCAATCAGCAAAAGGACTTATTAGGGGTCACTAGCTATGCCATTTGGATAAGTTTCTGCTGCAATGAGCAGCCACAACTCAGACGGAAATAAACTATGTCTAATGTTTATAGAAGAGAACCTTCAGACACTGGAGGTGCTCTCATCAAAGTGCTTATTAACCTAACTTCTCATTCCCGTGCTGATATAATTTGTACTAGTCTTCCTCTACTAAAAATTTGGGTTTTTCTAGGAAATATTTCTACTGATTTTCTATATGTGGGACAGTCTGACGGATTAATGGTGGAGTTTCAGCATATATCGACGCCTACAATGGTGTTTTCGATGGATACTTATTCTTATAGAGGATCCGACGGATTTATGGAATTTCATTGGAATTCTGACGGAAATTTCGTCGATCCAACGCTACAGGTTGACCATTTAACGTTTGCCAGTAATTTCAAAATTTTTAAAATTGTTTTAAAAGGTATGCCTGACTTAGAGCCCCGTACGAGTTAGAGGGAGCCGTCTGCTGCCACTGTGTCCCTTTACCGTTGCCATTAGGGCATGCCGCCATAACTACCCTCCTTCCACTGCCAGTCGCCCTCAGCTTCCACCACCATTTGTGCCCTACTTTATTTGATATTTTCAAGTAAGTAATTTTAGCTAAATATGTAGTGAATTTAGTAGTGGATCTATAAAATTTACGATATAATGTGATAGTTATGTGGTAATTGATGGTTGTCAAACTTATGTTAAACAATTTGTGAAAATTATGTTGAAGAAGATACTTATAATTGATGGTTATAAAAAATTTAAAGTGTATGGTACGTTAGTTGTTTGATAAATTATGGTTAATTAATTATTTATTATGTTATTTGTTATTTTGGTTTGTCAATTTGGTTGTTTTCATGTAAATTCTTAAGCAATTGTTAATCATTATTAGTAATTGTTAAATATTATAAATGTTGAATTGAAGAATATATTTGTTAAAGTATGGTGGATAATAACTAACTTTTAATTATGTAGAATTTATTCTTAACAATGAATGTATGAACGGCAATGAATTTAGTAAATGATATTTTGGATGTCATCCTACCTCAGCTTAGTAATGAACAATTAACAAATTATTATATTNNNATTTCGTAAATGTCGAAATGTTTTATGATGTTACGTATGATTTGGATAATTTTTGTAATTTTTATTCCATATGTTATACTTGAAATGTAACAAATTGTTTGTTAAATCTCGAAATGTTTTATGTTGTTAAGTATATCAAATAATAGATTATTATTCTGTAAATATTTCAAGTTGTAAATGCTATGGATGATTAATATGAAGGAGATGGGTCATAAGAGAAAACATATTGTGAAAGGGAAAAAATAGGTTATTGTTGCTGTGAATGTTCTTATTGTCGGTGTGAATGTCACAAGACTGGAATTTCAGACATTCGAATAGGTTTAAATCCCGAATTAATTTTCATAATATGTTATTTTTGTCCATCATATATTGAATACAATGTATGACAAAATAGTGTAATAATAAGTAAATCATTAATTTAGCTGCATATGAAGTAAAATGTAATAAGTATGTCCATGATTATAAATAACTAATCTACATATACATTTTTAATGGTGAATAGTGGATGATATGGATGGATCACGCCATCAGAGGTGGAGGCATAAAAGTTTTTAACCAGGTAGAAAAAGCTATAGATAAGAATTTTTAAAAGAAGTCTAATTATTTGATCAATTGGTAAGAAGTCAAATGGAGTTCATAAATAATGGGCATTATAGATGTCCTTGTGCCAAATGCAAAAACAAAGCTTATAAAAAACCTAATGTTGTGAAATTACACTTGTACCAAAATAGTTTTGCTAAAGGCTATTGGTATTGGACATCTCATAGGGAGATAGAACCCAGCGAATATGGCAGTGTTGGAAATAGCAACGCACAAAATTTATATGAGCACATGGTTCGAAGTCCTATGCACAATGATATCACTGAACCATTTGTGGATTGTGTTGAAGCAATGGCGAATGGTGTCATAGTTAGTAATGAAGTTAATGTAAGTGAGGAACCAAATGCAAAAGCTCAGGCATTCTATGATATGCTTCAAGCTACTGAGAGACCTTTATGAGATGGATGTAGTAACCAAACTGAATCAAATGCCATCAGATTAATGAGAATTAATTGACTACAATATACCTCAAAATTATTTTAATAAGGTGATACAGTTAATGCATGAGAGTTACCTGGCAGACAATCATGTGCCCACAAATTACATAGAGTTAAAAAAGAAGGTTTAAAATTTGGGTCTAGAGGTGTAAATGATTGATTGTTACCATAATGGTTGTATACTTTACTTTAAGGAGGATTTAGCACTTGAAAAATGTAAGTTTTCAGATTTATTAAGATGGAAGCCAAAAAAGCCAGACGGTAATAGAAACAAGCCAAAATCATATGTGAAAATGTTCTACTTTCCTTTGACGCCTAGGTTACAATGCCTTTTTACCTCAAGAAACACAGTTGAACACATGAGATGGCGTGATGACAATAGGTGTAAGGGTGGTGTTCTTTGTCACCCTTCTGATGGGGAAGCATGGTAACATTTTGATCGCAGACACTCAAATTTTTCTGTGGAGCTTCGCAATGTGCCACGTGGTTTATGTGTAGATGAGTTTAGCTCATTCTCATAATCTGCATGACCTTATTCAAGTTTGCTGTAGTTATGACACGTTACAACCTTTTCCAGATATGTGCATGATGAAACCATATATATTCTTAACTTGCATTATGCCTGGTCCAACAAATCTGAAGAATAAAATACATGTGTACCTGTAACCTTTGATTGATGAGCTGAGAAGTCTATTAGATGGTGGTCAAATTTATGGCATTTCAATGGGGCAGGCTTCTTGATGAGAGCTGCATCAATGTGGACAATAAATGACTTCCCATCCCTTGGAATGTTATCTGGATGGAGCACTCATGGTGTTTTGAGTTGCCCTATTTGTATGAACAACTTGAAGGTAACACAATTGAAACATGGGGGTAAACCATCCTGGTTTGACTATTACCGTCAATTCTTGCCCAGACATCATGCATTTTGAAAGAACTAAACTACATTTTGTCAGGAAAAAGCCATAAAAATGGTCTTCCATCTAGAAAAATAGAGGGTACTATGCCCTTGGTTCAGAATCATCTAAAAGTAACCACTTATGGAGATTTCGTAATAATGGGTTTTAAGGAAAATCTTCATAACTGGATCAAGTAAAGCATTTTCTAAAAGTTACCTTATTGGAGAGACCAGTTGTTACATCACAATTTTGATATAATGCATATAGAGAAGAATTTTTGTGATATCATCATTAACACCGTCATTGATGGGCCTAGTAAAACAAAAAAATGATGTTAAGGTAAGGTTGGATATGGTACAGATGTGTGATGGGAGTGAGCTCAATCTAAAACATGGTGTTAATAGAAGAACACTAAAACCTAATGCTTCATATGCAGGGGGCATGTGAATAGGCATAACAACTGACAAAAGAAGCTTGGTAGGGAGCCGACTATGATAGAACTTTATAAAGACACTCACCAACATAAGTAGGACAACACATGGGTTGATAAGAAATCTGAAAAAATACGTAAGTTACTTTTACTTTTCAAGTGTTTAAAAATCAACCCATTCTGGTTATTTTAATGCTATATTTTCAATGTGTAATATTTTTAGTCTTATTTTGCAGACGGAGCATTAATAAAAATGGGAATAAATAAAAAAAATCCTGATCTTCTATAGATCTTAACTCTGACACATTTGAAATTCCATATGAGATAGAGCTTTGGGTGCAAGGAAATTTAAACAAAAAGGGGCGTGTATATGGGCTAGGTTTAGAAAGGGTGAAACAGAGGCATATGTTCAAGTCCATCGCAACATCCAGGGGCAGTTAAAATCAGGAGCATGATGTGTGAGAGAAGGTCACCCTATTAAACAATAAACTGAGTATAATGGCAGAGAGAAACCATCGAACGGAAGAGAGAAACCATTATTTAGAAGAAAAACTCATAATGTTGAGTAAACAACTTAATAGGGTGCAAAACACACTAAATAAGTTCATTAGATCTTAACAAGCTTGTAGCTCTAGATCTTGCCCACCCCTTTGTTTGAGCCCTTGGCAACACCTATGCCCCCCTCCTCTTCATCATCCTTAATCCGAATGCCAAGATGATGATGATGATGATGGTGATGGTGATGGTGATGGTGATGGTGATGGTGATGACAATGGGTCTGATTTAGGTGGTGAGAATCTTGGGTATGATCAGGACCCTAACTACAACTACTTTAACTATTGGAACCTTGAACATTGAGTGATTTTTGTGTTGCATTGTTATGTATGGATTACAATGGTTTGGGATTGCTTTACTTTGTAGTGAGTTTGAACTGGTAAGAACTTGAATTTGGCGTGATTGTGTAGAACTTAAATATTTGTGATGGTTAAATGAAAGTAACCACCTATGGTGGTTACGTTGTTGCCATATATGTACCACGTGTGATGGTTGTAAGTTTTGCACTTGCCGGTTTTGTTGAACTTGTAATTGGGCTAATGAAGTTTTTAAATTTTATGCTGAATAGGACATAATCATTTCCGACGCCCAACGATGGAATTCCGTGGAAATTTCGTCAGAATCTGATGAGTTCCTATGGAAATTTTGACAGATTTTGGAAATTTCAATTTTTTTTTAAAAAATTTGGTTCCACTATTTCGCATCCGATGGGTTGGGTCTGTCGGAAGCCTCATATCTGTCAGGGTTCTGTCAAAGAGGTTGGCCAGTCTGTTGGAACGTCTTTCTGACCGACATTTTTCCGATGGACGTTTTCTGCCAGAATATTCGTCGAAAAATTCATTTTTCGACAGAAAAGTAGCTTTTTCTGTTGGAAATTCCATCGGAGAAATGCGATTTTTTAGTATTCCTATTAAAATGGAAATTCTAAAATTGATGCTTATGATGGAATCGTTGGTCTTGAGGAATACCTTAGTGCCTATCTTTTTCTCGCTTACCTGATCCTTTCTCCTTGTCAAAAAATTTGATAATACAGAGAGATGAAGAGAGCATTAGGAACTTCGTACAAATGTTCGATAGGGACACTCTCATTGTCACATACTTGAACCAAGATGTCGCCTTAGCAGCCTTCAAGAACGTGTTCACTAGCTTAGAGTTTAGAACTTCTGCATATCGAAAGAGCTTCAAGACGTTTGCTAAGGTTCCGCAGAAGGTTGAAGGGTATTATAAGTAGAAGCTGCAAAGAGACCTCCCACACAGGAAAAAGACAATCCCAATATAGAAGAAAAAAGTCACAAGAAAAATAGAGATAATGAGAAGAAATTGATGTACCCATGGGAAGCAATGGAGGTGATCAAGTTCAAAGGCAATCCAACCCTAAGGAAGTCCAAGAGGCCATCCAAGTTGTGAGAAAATGCATAAAAGATCAAGGCCATAACCCATCGGTTTCGGACAGCAAGTAGGGAAACTTAGTGACCCTAATTACCTAGCTTTAAGGTGATTTAAATCCATTTTATTGCCTTAGGTTTTAAGTTCAGGAAGTTAGCTTTCTAATAAAGAAAATTTCAAGTCATTTAGACTTCATTTGCCTATCCAATTAAGCTCTCAAAGTTCAGCTATACAAGCCGCCTAGTTTAGCCATTTTAGTACCCGGTTTTGTGGCTCCATTTTCTCCTTCATTGGATGAATGTTGAAACCTTCAAATCCAATTTTGGGAACCATTTTTGAGTGTACTAAATGACCAGAAAAATAGTTTCAAGTCGAATCATTGGTCTAGGTTTCAAAAGGAGGCAAATACAAAAGAGGTGCAGACTGTCTGTAGCAGAGAGTTACTTGACTTTATCAAAGCACAACTTTCAAACGGCTGGGAATTAGAGGCTCCAAGAGGTCTTACCTGAAAATAACACTTATGGATTTATCCTAGATTTGGAATGAACCCATTTGGGTAAGTATTTTGGAAGTAATGCTCGTTTTAAAGTTGATGCTGCAGTTCTGAAAAGTGCTGACAGCTTTTTGCTTTTGCTTTTGTACTTGCTTACTTTTTGATCCCCTCCCCTCTTCCTTTTTGGCCAGTTGTTTGGCCTTGTTTTTCTTTGTTTTTATTGAATGTTAGAGGCCTGTGTAAGTGGAGAGAATCTTAGCTTGTAACTCACTTTTGAATAGATGAATTGGTTGAATTTATATTCCCTTGTGTTTCTCTCTCTTGCTTATCTCTAGAATAGCTCACTGGAGTGGTGTCAAGAGTCCTCTAAGGTTAATTGAGTGGTGATATCTTATCTCTTTTAATCTTAAGGGTGAGCTCTAAGCTTCTTGGTGGTGATATCTCATCTAAGAATTTTACCTACTTATCTGTCTTGTCACTCAAGCACAAAACCGTGAGCTCTCTTCTTTCTCCCTTTCGATCACTACTTGAGATCTCTTATTTGATCTTTATTTCAAGGTCTTAGAAATGCATCAAGTGGTATAAGAGCTTAGTGTACTCTCTTGGCCAAGCTTCCAACTCCCAAACACAACTCCCTTAGCCAAAACAAAAAACCAGTCTAAAAGCACACAAAACCATAGCCTTCACCCGTGCCACTCTTATCCGTGCCATGTAGAGAAGTGGCACATTCAGACCATGCCCCATAGGCACGACCGTGTCACCCTAGTTTGAATCATTCTTTCAAGTGTTAGAGGTATCTGGTTCAAGCATGTCTAGTAGCTTATCATGAGAAGAAAAGTTTAAGCAACTCTTGAAGCTAAATGCTGAAAAGGATGCTCAACTTGAGTGTCTTAGGAAGCAACTAGGCCATGCTATGAGGAACAACCAAAGAGAGATTCAAAGTTCTGACTCTCTTAGTGAATCTCGATCAGTTGGTGAAGAATCTGAGGGTAACCCTTTGCCCACAAGTGACGAAGGCCGTGAAAGGAGACTGAGAAGAACAAGATGGGGCAACCAACTTGCCTTGGATTTCAAGGTTGAGATCCCGGAGTTTGAAGGCCAACTCAACCCGGATGAGCTAATAGATTGGATGAACATCGTTGAGAGAGTCTTCGAATACAAGGATGTTTCGGATGACAAGAATGTAAACCTCATGGCCCTTAAACTTTGTAAGTTGGCTTCAATTTGGTGGAGTAATGAGGTGCTTAAGAGGGCTAGAAAAGGGAAGGATAAGACTAGGCCTCGGAGGAAAATGAAGGAGAATCTTAGGACCAAATTCCTAGCCCTCCACTACCTACAAGACAACTACACCAAACTCCATAACTTTAGACAAGAGTCTAAGGGTGTGAGGGAGTACACCGTGAGTTTGAAAGACTTGTTATGATTTATGACCTTAGGGAGAATGAGAACCAAATGATTGTGAGATTCTTAGGAGTGTTAAATGACTCCAATAGGAATGTCCTTGAATTGTAACATTATATCACTCTTGATGAGGTTTGCTCCCTAGTTCATAAAGTTAAACTACAAAAGAAAGCCAAACTCATGAAAGAACCCCCTAAACCTCCTCAAAGAGCCTACCCATTCAACAAGGGGAGTTTTTCCCATACTCCTAGACCCCCAAACACCCCCATGGCCTCATCCTTACCCAAGCCAAACACATCTAACCCACCCCTCAACCCGTTTGAGAAAAGGAGATGCTACAAATGCAAAGGTTTTGGGCACATAGCCTCAGATTATCCAAATACGAAGGGCATCACCTTGGTTAAGTGTCAAGCACTAGAGGAAGACGAGTTAGGGGAAGAAGAGAGTGATAAGGAGGTTCACTTAATGGAGATAGAGGAAGAGTGTATTGAGGTGGCAGATGGATGAGAATTGCTTGTACTTAGGGGAGCCCTGAGTGGTCATAAAGTTCCAAACTGAGAAGACCAACGTGAGAACATCTTCCACAGCAGATGCACCGTCAGTAGCCGTGTGTGCTCACTCATTGTGGGTGAAGGTAGTTGTGCCAACGTAGCCTCAACCACTTTGGTAGAGAAGCTCCAACTCAAGACCGAACCTCACCCCACACTCATACCCAATTTAATTCTCAATCTAGGTAAAGGACTCCAAGTCTCTACTCGTTGCTTGATTGCTTTATTTATTGGTAAAAGTTATCAAGATGAGTTGTGGTGTAACATCCTTCCCATGGGTGCTTGTCACATTTTGTTGGAGAGACGTTGGCTCTTTGATCGTAAGGTCATGCATGACGGGTACCAAAACACCTATACCTCCTACTTAAAGATGGCTGGAAAATCACCTTGCCCCTTCAGCCCCACACCAAATCACCAAGCCCAAAACCAAAGAAGATCCTAAGGGGGGAGAAATGCCACTTCCCCTCCTTGGACCTACACTTTTGTCTTCCCATCATGAGCACAAAACCTCAAAGAAATGATCCTTTTTACACCCCAAAAGATGAAGCCAGGATCCTTCTTTACCCCTTAGTGTCATAACTCCTCAAAGAATTTTCCCATGTCTTTCCTGAAGAGATATCATCTGGCCCACCCCTTCAAAGATCTATACATCACCACATAGACCTCACTCCCAGGGCCATTCTACCCAATAAGTAGGCATAGGATACTTTAAAGATTCAAAGGCAAGTGGAGGAGCTAATTTCCAATGGTTTGGTACGTAAAGCTTGAGTCCTTGTGCCGTACCCGCCCTTATGGCGCCCAAGAAAGATGGCTCCAAAAGGATGCGTGTGGATAGCCGAGTTATAAACAAAATTACGATCAAATATCGGCATCCCATATCAAGGCTCGAAGACAAGCTTGATGAACTCCATGGGTCTAGGTTCTTTTCTAAGATAGACCCAAGGAGTGGGTATTATCAAATCCGAATTCGAGAAGGAGATGAGTGGAAGACCGCATTCAAGACTAAGATGGGNNNNTATGAATGGTTAGTCGTGCCATTTGGTCTCTCCAATGCCCCAAGCACATTGATGAGAATAATGAACCAAGTTTTCAAGACGTTTCTTGGAAAGTTCGTGGTAGTATATTTCGATGATATATTGGTGTTTAGCAGAGGCCGAAGAGGAGCATTTCGGCCATCTCAAGCAAGTTACGATGGTTGTTGAGGTAGAGTAACTCTATGGGAATCTCAAGAAGTGCTCCTTCTTGACTCTTGAGGTGGTGTTCTTGGGATACATAGTTTCGGCCAAAGGAATTAGCGTTGATCAAAGCAAGGTAGAAGCAATTAAGTCATAGCCCATTCCCACTTCCATGCATGGTGTTAGGAACTTTCGTGGCTTGGCTTCCTTTTATAGGAAGTTTATACACCACTTTAGCTCCATCGCTGCCCCCATGACCGAAGTATTGAGGGGTAGCAAGTTTACTTGGACACTATAAGCACAAAGATCATTTGAGGAACTCAAAGAGAAGCTCACTCATACACAGGTCCTAGCTCTCCTATGCTTTAACAAGGTGTTTGAGGTTGAATGTGATGCCTCCAGAGTAGGCATAGGTGCGGTCTTGATCCAAGAAGCAAGGCCCTTTGCTTACTTTAGTGAAAAGCTAAGCGAGTCTAGGAGGGGGTATTCAACATATGAAAAGGAGTTCTTTGCGATCATCCATGTCCTAGGACATTGGACTCACTACTTGATAGCCAATGAGTTCATCTTGCACTAGGTGAGTCAAGGAGGGGGTATTCAACATGTGACAAGGAGTTCTTTGCTATCACTCATGCCCTAGAACATTGGACTCACTACTTGATAGCCAATGAATTCATCTTGCATTCCCATCATGAGGCCTTAAAGTACATCCAAGGCCAACATAAGTTGAGCTCTCGGAATGCAAAATGGGCTAAGTATTTGCAATGATTCTACTTTGTGCTCAAGCATAAGTCCGGGAAGCTTAACCAAGGTGCGGACGCTCCATCTAGGAGACACCTTCTTTTGTTCTAACTTGGGTCGTGTGTGCTTGGATTTAAGCATCTCAAGTCCTTGTGCAAAGATGATGAAGATTTCAAGGAGTTATATGAGTCATGCCTAGCTCACCCAAGGGGAGATTTCTAATTACAAGAGGGTTACTTGTTCAAAGATAGCCGATTATGTGTGCACCGAGTGGCACACGTGAGCTTATACTTAGAGAGATTCATGGAGGGTCTCTTGCTGGTTACTTCGGAGAAGATAAGACCTACACCACGGCCAAAGAGCACTACTTTTGGCCTCACTTGCTTAAGGACATCTAAGACTTGATCAAAAGGTGTTCTACTTGTCAAATAGCTAAGGGTCATGCACTTCCTCAAGGGCTCTACAACCCCTTGCCTAGACCACAAGGACCATGGCTAGATGTGAGTATATATTTCATACTTGGTCTCGCACTCACCCAACGCAACAAAGACTCAATCTTGGTGGTAGTAGATTGATTTTCCAAGATGGCCCATTTCATAGCTTGTTACAAAACCGATGATACTTCTCATATAGCCGATTTATAGTTTAAGGAATTGGTGAAATTACATGGCATTCCCCTTTCTATTGTCTCAGATAGGGACTCAAAGTTCCTAAGTCATTTTTGGATCACACTTTGGCGAAAGTTGGGTACAAAGTTGAAGTTTAGTACTACTTGCCACCCTTAAACAGATGGCTAAAGCGAAGTGGTGAACCAGGCCTTGGGTACTTTGCTAAGGTTCCTAGTGAATAAGAACTTAAAGGCTTGGGATCTTTTACTTACACATACTGAGTTTGCTTATAATAGAGCTCCAAGTAGAACTACAAATGAGTCACCATTCAAGGTGGTGTATGCTCACAATCCACTTGGTCCTCTGGAGCTCTTGCCCATATGCCAAGAGAAGATGAATGTTGAAGCTAGTAAGAGGGTGAAAGAGATTCAAAAGCTTCACAAGAAGGTTCAAGATCAAATTGAGAAGTCCAACGAGAGGTACCAAGCTCAAGCCAACAAGCATCGCAAGCAAGCTTTATTCAAGCCAGGATATCTAGTTTGCGTACACCTTAGGAAGGAATGGTTTGCTTCCAAAAGGAAGTCCAAGCTTATACCATATGTAGATGGACCATTTAAAGTCCTAGCAAAGATCAATGACAATGCATGTAGGGTTGATCTCCCCGAGGAATATAGAGTTCTTGTACTTTCGATATCGCGAATCTCAAACCATACTTTGATGATGACAAGCTTGAGAATTTTAGGGCAAATTCTCTCTAACAAGGGGACGATGATGTACCTATGGGAAGCAACAAAGGTGATCAATTTCAAAGTGCAATCTAACCCTAAGAAACTCCAAGAGGTTATCCAAGTTGTGAGAAAACATGTAGAAGATCAAGGCCACAACCCATTGGTTCCAGACAGCTAGTGCAATAATTTGGGGACCTTAATCACCTAGCTTCAATGTGATTTAAATCCATTTTATTATCTTATTTTAAGTTCAGAAAGTTAGCTTTCCAATAAAGCAAATTTCAAGTCATTTAGATTTCATTTGCCCATCCAATTCAGCTCTCAAAGTTTAGCTTTACAAGCTCCCCTATTTAGCCATTTTAGTACCCAGTTTTGTGCTCCATTTTCTCCTTCATTGGATGAAAGTTGGAACCTTCAAATCCACTTTTTAGAATCATTTTTGAGTGTACTAAAAGTCCATCAAAAGCATTTCAAGTCAAATTCTTTGTCTAGGTTTCAAAAGCAGGCAAATACAAAATATGTGTAGACTGTTTGCAGCTCAGAGTTCAAATGGCTGGGAATTAAAGGCTCCAAGAGGTCTTACCTGAAAATAACACTTAGGTATTTCTCCTAGATTTGGAATGAACCCATTTGGGCAAGCATTTTGGAAGTTAGGCTTGTTTAAAGTTGATGCTGCAGTTCTGAAAAGTGTTGACAGCTTTTTGCTTTTGCTTTTGTACTTGCTTACCTTTTGGTCCCCTCCCCTCTTCCTTTTTGGTCGGTTGTTTGGCCTTGTTTTTCTTTGTTTTTGCTGAATGTTAGAGGCCTATATAAGTAGGGAGAACCTTAGCTTGTAACTCACTTTTGAATATATGAATTGGCTGAGTTTACACTCCCTCGTGTTTCTCTCTCTTGCTTATCTCTAGAATGGCTCACTAGAGTGGTGTCAAGAGTCCTTTAAGGTTAATTGAGTGGTGATATCTTATCTCTTTTAATCTTAAGGATGAGCTCTAAGCTTCTTGGTGGTGACATCTCATCTAAGAATTTTGCATACAAATCTGTCTTCTCAATTAAGCACAAAACCATGAGCTCTCTTCTTTATCTTTTTCCATCACTACATAAGATCTCTTAT
>NCQV01060623.1:12749-28472 GCA_002740545.1 Lophocereus schottii
CAAGGTCTCAGAAGTGCATCAAGTGGTATCAATGATTAGGCTACTCTCTTGGCCAACGTTCCAACTCCCAAACACAACTCCCTTAGCCAAAACACAAAACCTGTCCAAAAGCATACAGAACTGTAGCCTTCACCCGTGCTAGGCAGGAAATCAGCATGGTCAGCCTGTGCCCATAGGCATGCCCGTGCCACTCTTATCTGTCCCAGCCAAAGAAGTAACAAGGTCAGACCGTGCCCCATAGGCACGACCGTGCCACCCTAATCTGACTCATTCTCTAAGTGTTAGAGCTACCTCGTTCAAGCATGTCTAGTAGCTTATCATTAGAAGAAAAGTTTGAGCAATTCTTGAAGCTCAATGCTGAAAGGATGCTCAACTTGAGTGTCTTAGGAAGCAACTAGACCAAGCTATGAGGAACAACCGAAGAGAGATTCAAAGTTCTCACTATCCTAGTGAATCCCAATCGGTTGATGAAGAATCTAAGGGCAACCCCTTTGTTATAAGTGACGAAGACCACGAAATGAGACTGAGAACAACAAAAAGGGGCAACCAACTTGCCTTAGATTTCAAAGTTGAGATCCCGGAGTTTGAAGGCCAACTCAACCCGGATGAGTTAATAGATTGGATGAACACCATTGAAAGAGTCTGCGAATACAAGATGTTCTAGATGACAAGAATGTAAATCTCATAGCCCTTAAACTTCGTAAGTATGCTTCAATTTGGTGGAGTAATGTGGTGTTTAAGAGGGCTAGAATAGGGGAGGATAAGGCTAGGTCTTAGAGGAAAATGAAGGAGAAACTTAAGACCAAATTCCTGCCCCCCCACTACCTATAAGACAACTACACCAAACTCCATAACTTTAGACAATAGTCTAAGAGTGTGAGGGAGCACACCCGTGAGTTTGAAAGACTCGTTATGATTTGTGACCTTAGGGAGAATGAGGACCAAACGATTGTGAGATTCTTGGGAGTGTTAAATGACTCCATTAGGAATGTCATGGAATTACAACATTATACCACTCTTGATGAGGTTTGCTCTCTAGTCCACAAAGTTAAACTACAAAAGAAAGCTAAACTCAAGAAAGAACCCCGTAAACCTCCTCAAAGAGCCTACCCATTCAACAAGGGAAGTTTTTCCCACACTCCTAAACCCACAAACACCCCCACGGCCTCATCCTTACACAAGCCAAACACATCTAAGCGACCCCTCAGCCTGTTTGAGAAAATGAGATGCTACAAATGCTAAGGTTTTGGGCACATAGCCCCAGATTGTCCAAATAGGAAGGTCATCACCTTAGTTGAGTATTAAGCATTAGAGGAAGCTGAGCTAGGGGGGAAGGGAGTGAGAAGGAGGTTCAATTAATGGAGATGGAGGAGGAGTGTATTGTGGAGGCGGATGAAGGAAAAATGCTTGTACTTAGGAGAGCCTTGAGTGGTCATAAAATTCCAAACTGGGAAGAGCAACATGAGAACATCTTGCACACCTGACGCATCGTCAATGGCCGTGTGTGCTCACTCATTATGGGTGGAGGTAGTTGTGCCAACAAGGCCTCAACCATTTTGGTGGAGAAGCTCCAACTCAAGACCAAGCCTCACCCGCAACCATACTCAATTCAATGGCTCAATCAAGGTAAAGGTCTCCAAGTCTCTACTCATTATTTGATTGCTTTATTTATTCGTAAAACTTATCGAGATGAGTTGTGGTGTAACATCCTTCCCATTGATGCTTGTCACATTTTGCTGCAGAGATGTTGGCTCTTTGATCGTAAGGTCATGCATGACGGGTGCCAAAACACCTATACCCCTTACTCAAAGATGGCCAGAAAATCACCCTTGCCCCTTTAGCCCCACACCAAATGACCAAACCTAAAACCAAAGAAGATCCTACAGGGGGAGAAATGCTGCTTTCCCTCCTTGAACCCACACTTTTATCTTCCCATCATGAGCATAAAACCCTCAAAGAAATGATCCTTTTTGCACCCCACAAGATGAAGCTAAGATCCTTCCTCACCCCTTAGCCTCACAACTCCTTAAAGAATTTTCCCATGTCTTTCCCGAAGAGAAACCATTCGACCTACCCCTTTAAAGATCCATACAACACCGCATAGACCTCATTTCTAGGGCCATTCTTCCTAATAAGCCGGCATATAGAATGAACCCTAAGGATACTTTAGAGATTCAAAGGCAAGTGGATGAGCTAATTTCCAAGGGTTTTGTGCATGAAATTTGAGTCCTTGTGCCGTACCTACCCTTCTTGTGCCGTACCTGCCCTTCTTTTGCCCAAGAAAGATGGTTCCATGAGGTTGTGCATGGATAGCCGAGCCATCAATAAAATTAACATCAAATATCAACATCCCATACCGAGGCTCGAACACATGCTTAATGAACTGAATGGGTCTAGGTTCTTTCTAAAGATAGACCTAAGGGGTGGGCATTATCAAATCCGAATTCGAGAAGGAGATGAGTGGAAGACCACATTCAAGACTAAGATGGGGCTTTATGAATGATCAGTCATGCCATTTGGTCGCTCTAATGCCCCAAGCACATTGATGAGACTAATGAACCAAATTTTTAAGCCGTTCCGTGGAAAGTTCGTGGTGGTATATTTCGATGATATATTGGTGTTTAGCAAGGACGAAGAGGAGCATTTCGGCCATCACAAGCAAGTGACGATGGTTCTTGAGGAAGAGCAACTCTATGGGAATCTCAAGAAGTGTTCCTTCTTGACTCTTGAGGTGGTGTTCTTGGGATACATAATTTCGGCCCACGGAATTAGTGTTGATCAAAGCAAGGTAGAAGCAATCAAGTCATGGCCCATTCCTACTTCCATGCATGATGTTAGGAGCTTTCATGGCTTGGCTTCCTTTTATAGAAAGTTTATGCACCACTTTAGCTCCATTGCTACCCCCATGGCCAAAGTATTGAAGGGTAGCAAGTTCACTTGGACACCACAAGCACAAAGAACATTTGACGAACTCAAAGAGAAGCTCACTCATGCACGGGTCCTAGCTCTCCTATGCTTTGACAAGGTGTTTGAGGTTGAATGTGATGCCTCCAGAGTGGGCACAGGTGCGGTGTTGATCCAAGAAGCAAGGCCCCTTGCTTACTTTAGAAAAAGCTAAGTGAGTCAAGGAAGAGGTATTCAACATATGATAAGGAGTTCTTCGCGATCATGCATGCCCTAGAACATTGGACTCAGTACTTGATAGCCAATGAGTTCATCTTGCATTCTAATCATGAGGCCTAAAAATACATCCAAGGCCAACATAAGTTAAACTCTAGGAATGCGAAATGGGCTGAGTATTTACAATCATTCTACTTTGTGATTAAGCATAAGTTCGGGAAGCTCAACCAAGGTGTGGATGCTCTATCTAGGAGACACATTCTTTTGTTCCGACTTGGGTCATGTGTGCTTGGATTTGAGCATCTCATGTACTTGTTCAAAAGATGATGAATAATTCAAGGAGTTATATGAGTCATGCATAGCTCACCCAAGGGGAGATTTCTCATTACAAGAGGGTTACTTGTTCAAAGGTAACCGATTATGTGTGCTAAGGATCGGAACACATGAGCTTGTACTTAGAGAGATTCATGGAGGGTCTCTTGCCTGCCACATTGGAGAAGGCAAGACCTTCACTATTGCCAAAGGGCACTACTTTTGGCCTCACATGCTTAGAGACATCTAAGACTTGATCAAGAGGTGTTCTACTTGTTAAATGGGCAAGAGTCATGCACTTGCTCAAGGGCTCTACACCCCCTCGCCTACACCACAAGGGTCATGGCTAGATGTGAGTATGGATTTCATACTTGGTCTCTCACGCACCCAATACAACAAAGACTTAATCTTTGTGGTGGTAGATTGGTTTTCCAAGATGGCCCATTTCATAGCTTGTCACATGTCCAATGATGCTTCTTATATAGCTGATTTATACTTTAAGGAAGGGGTGAGATTACACGGGATTCCCCTTTCTATTGTCTCAAATAGGGACTCGAAGTTCCTAAGTTATTTTTGGATTACACTTTGGCGAAAATTGGGCATAAAGCTGAAGTTTATTACTACTTGCCACCCTCAAATGGATGGGCAAACCTAAGTGGTTAACTGGACCTTGGGTACTTTTCTAAGGGTCCTAGTGAAGAAGAACTTCAAGGCTTAGGATCTCCTACTTGCGCATGCCGAGTTTGCTTATAATAGAGCCCTAAGTAGAACTACAAATGAGTCACCATTCAAGGTGGTGTACGGTCACAATCCACTTGTCCTCTTGAGCTCTTACCCATACACCAAGAGAAGATGAATATTGAGGCTAGTAAGAGGGTGAAAGAGATTCAAGAGCTTCAGAACAAGGTTCAAGATCAAATTGAGAAGTCCAATGAGAAGCACCAAAGTCAAGCCAACAAGCATTGCATGCAAGCTTTATTCAAGTCGGGAGATGTAGCTTAGATACACCTTAGGAAGGAGCAGTTTCCTTGCAAAAGGAAGTCCAAGCTTATGCCACAGGCTAATGGACCATTTGAAGTGCTAGAGAAGATCAATGACAACGTATACAAGGTTGATCTCCCTGGGGAATATGGAGTTTCTTGCACTTTCAACGCCATGGATCTCAAACCATACTTTGATGATGACAAGCTTGAGAATTTGGGGGCCAATTCTCTCTAACAAGGGGACGATGATGCACCCATAGGAAGCAACAAAGGTGATCAAGCTCAAAGGCAATCCAACCCAAGGAAGTCCAAGAGGCCATCCAAGTTGTGAGAAAACATATAGAAGATCAAGGCTACAACCCATTGGTTTCGGACAGCAAGTGTAGCAACTTGGTGACCCTAATCACCTAGCTTTAAGGTAATTTAAATCCATTTTATTGCCTTAGGTTTTAAGTTCAGAAAGTTAGCTTTCCAATAAAGTAAATTGTAAGTCATTTAGACTTCATTTGCCGAACCAATTCAGCTCTCGAAATTTAGCTGTACAAGCGGCCCAGTTTAGCCATTTCAGTACCCGATTTTATGGCTCCATTTTCTCCTTCATTGGATGAACGTTGGAACCTTCAAATCTAGTTTTTGGAACCATTTTTGAGGGTAGTAAAAGGCCAACAAAAGAGTTTCAAGTTAAATCCTTGGTCTAGGTTTCAAAAGGAGGCAAATACAAAATAGGCGTAGACTATCTATGTCTGAGAGTTACTTGACTTTTTCAGAGCACAACTTTCAAACGGCTTGGAATTAGAGGCTCCAAGCGGTCTTATCTAAAAATAGACACTTAGGTATTTGTCGTAACTTTGGAAATAACCCATTTGGGTAAGTTCTTTAAAGTTATGCTTGTTTTAAATTGATGCTGTAGTTCTGAAAAGTGCTGACAGCTTTTTACTTTTGCTTTTGTATTTACTTTCTTTTTGGCCGGTTGTTTGTCCTTGTTTTTCCTTGTTTTTACTGAATGTTGGAGGCCTATATAAGTGGGGAGAATCTTAGCTTGTAACTCACTTTTTAATATATGAATTGGTTGAGTTTATACTCCCTTGTGTTTCTCTCTCTTACTTATCTCTATAATTGCTCACTAAAGTGGTGTTCAAAAGTCCTTTAAGGTTAATTGAGTGGTGATATCTTATCTCTTTTAATCTTAAGGATGAGCTCCAAGCTTTTTGCTGGTTATATCTCATCCAAGAATCTTAGCTACTTATCTATCTTCTCCCTCAAGTACAAAATGGTGAACTCTCTTCTTTCTCCCTTTCCATCACCACTTGAGATCTCTTCTTTGATCTTCTTTTCAAGGGGTTAGAAGTGCATCAAAAATTAAGAGGAAACAACCTAGAGAATATCTCAATAGTGTGGAACACAAAAATATTAATGGAAATTAAGAGCAAATTTCTAATAGAGTTGCCAAGGTCAATTAAGCAAAAATTTAGGTTGAGAGACAAGGACAAATTGTGTGACTTCGGTGAAGGTCATGGCATTATATAGAAGAACGCCGCAACCTTGATGAGGTGCTCCAGGACTTCACAGAGAAGAGGCACTTGGATGCTTACATAAGTAATGGGCCAATAAGAGGAAAGTGCATGATAATTAAATTCCTAAATAAGAAGACAGTCGTATGGTGGAGGACTTTAAGGAGTGGTACTAATGAGCACCTTTATGTTCAGGATAAAAATCATTAAATCATACTAAGAAAAAGGGGTGCTCCTCCTTGACTTCACAACCAAGCAATCAAGCTGATCGTAAGATTAGAGGGAAAAAATGAGAATTCAAAAGATGCAAAAGAATTCTCACCTAATCACTCTTCTAAAGGCTCAAAGCCAACAAAGAAAAATCACAAACCAATGACTCTCAATCACCACTCTATGAAGAAATAGAGATTAAAGGGATTTAGGACAGAAAATGACTTTTCGCCTTCTAATTCATATGATGCTCAAAATACAAGGATTAAAATAGGGAATCAAGTATATAGATACCAAAAAAGATTGAAATTAGTTACATTATTAGAGAAAGTGGAGCAATAAGAGTCTTACATATTATCTTAAGAACATAAATCCAATCCTTAAAAATAATGACAAAATCAGTGAGCTGAAAATTTTATGATGTTTCTCCTATCTTTTAAGTCTAGATTGTTGCAGTCATCCAATGGGAATTCCACCACTTGGAGCCTCCTCCATGATGGGTGTAAATTCATTCAAGTATTACAACTACAAATTCCTCAAATTGAACCAAATCTAGATTGCATCAAAACTGGGTCGGTGTGTATGCTCAAACTAATATGACCATCTCTCTAGTAAATGGAATCCAATGCATATGGCTTAAATAAACATGTTAGGGTAATAATGCAATTGGGGTTTCATCAATTGGGCACCCTAAGATAAGAACTATAATTCATCCAAATTCTGCAAAATAATGGGCAAAAACCCATGTTGTGGTAGTTGAGTTCTTTTCTATCTTGGAGAACAGGAATGTAAGGACTAATACAAATTGTTTCATATTCCAAGAGTAGATTTAATAGGGTCCCAAATGTATCATGAAACTTCCAATTTTGGGCCTTTTCATGGATGAAAACCCATAATAAAGTCAGGGCTAGCACTAAATTAGAGGTAATAATGATGCTAGACGCTAGGATTGAATTTGGATGAGGTTAAACATGGAATCAAGACTTGTTGGTTTGTATCAACGTTTCTCTCTTGGGAAGGATTTTCTATCAAATCTTGAGAGTCATCTTTGGCATAAGGAGTAGGATCACCCTTGTATTAGTCACATTCATGGTATTCGCCAGTTCCATTTTATAGGCGTTGTTACCAACTCTTTCAAGCACCTTGAATGGGCCATGTCCTCAAGCCATGGCTTTGTTTTTCATTCTTGATGGAATTCTCTTCTTGCTTAGGTGTATCCATACCAAGTCAGCTGAATTAAAAACCAAAGGTATCCCATGCTTGTTCACTTTACTAGCCTTATAAGATGCATTGACTCACTCTACTTGATCTTCGATTTGCTCATGGAGCTTATTCATTTATGCAGCTCTATCTTGGGCCATAAAGGTATTCTTATACTTAATGGGAAGAGGAAGAAGGTCCATAGGAATGAGATGATTGACACCATAGAAAGCTTCAAAAGGAAAGTGAGATATAGCATAACGAGTCTGGTTGTAAGCAAATTCAACATATGAGAGCTTTAGATCCTATTCTTTGAGATTTTTTGTTCATAAACCCTCTAAGAAAGATGGATAAAGTTTAGTTGGTGACCTTTATTTATCCATCAATTTGAGGACAGAAAGTATTGCTAAATAAGAGCATGGTTTTAAACAATTTTCACAAGTACCTCTAAAATAGAGATAGAAACTTGGTGGCCCAATTAGAGATAATAGTTTTTAGCAACCCATGAAGCTGGATAACTTCCTTGAAGTGTAGATGAGCAATGTGAAAAGGACCATTACTCTTATGAAATGAAAGAAAGTTAGCCATCTTGAAGAACTAGTAAACCACAACCATAATAAAATCATATCTCCTTCAGGTCCTTGGTAAACCCAAAGTGAAGTCTGTACATAAATCTTCCCAAGAGCATCTAGGTACACATAGCATGTTGTTCTTAAAGAGAAACCTATCTTGTAGTATATATGAGTTATAACCTTTGGGGTTTGCAATAATCTTTTTGATATCTTCATATTCTTTTTAAAGTTCATGGTTAGTGTGAAATCTAAGGAATTTAGCTTAAGAGTTGGGGGTATTGTATGTCTCATTGAGAAAGCATTGACTGCCATATTTTTCTTATTATCTTTGTGTAAGTGAAGGAGAACGTTTGGAGATATTCTACCCACTTGGTAAACCTTGAGTGGAGCTTTACTTTCCTATTAATGCAAGATAAGGCCTTGTGACCTGACTGTAGCATAAATGGCTTAGGGTTGAGATAGTGACTTCACTAAGTGAAAGCCTAGATAATAGCATAAAACTCTTTATCATAGGTGGAGTACCTAAGTGTGAGACCACTCAACTTGTCACTAAAATAGGCTAAGGGGCACTTGGCTTAGCTGAGGATTGCCCGATGCTAATTCCATTGGCCTTACACTCAACCTCAAATAGGAGCTAAAAATTAGGAGCAACTAAAATAAAAGTTGAGTATAGCTTTTCCTTGATTGCCTCAAAGGCCCTTTGCTTGACTACCATCCACAAAACTATGCTTCTTCATGCATTCAATTAAGGGTATCAAAATTGAGCTAATGTGTTCAATAAACTGGTGGTAGAATGATTCTATTCCATGAAAGCTTAAACCTCAGTGATAGTAGTTTGATAGATTTGACTCTGGATTCACCATTGTATTCACTTCTCAAAACAACAACTAAGAAAAATAAATTGTGGTTAGAATAACTCATTTTTCTCAAACTTAGCATCTCACTTTTGTTACCTTAAGACATGAAAGGGTTAGGAAAGACACTGAGCATGAGATACAACACCATGGCTATACACTAAGATATCATCAAACTAGACCATAATAAATTTCCTAATGCAAGGCCATAGAACCTCATTCATGGTCTCATAAAGGCATTAGGAGCGTTAAAAGACTAAAAGGCATAACAAGCCCCTCATATAACCCATGCTTGGCCTCGAGTGCAGTTTTCCATTCATTACCTTTCTTCATTTTAATTTGATAGTACCCACTTCTAAAGTCAATCATTGAGAAGACCTTAAACCTTTGTAATCTATGAAGCATATCGTCAAATTAAGGGATGGGTAATTTATACTTGACGGTACTACTGTTTATGACCTTGGAATCAACACACAAACACCAAATCCCATTTCTCGTAAGTACTAAAAGGGTGAGATCTGAACAAGGACTCCAGCTGTCTCCAATATACCTATGGTCAGGAACTCTTGAACTTGCCTGTGGAGTTTTTTTACTCATCAGGATTGCACCTATACGTCGGTTTGCCAGGTAATAGACTACCAAGTAGGAGAACAACTTGGCTCTTAATTCCTCTTAAAAAAGGAGTCCCAGGGGTACATCATTGTGGACTACATCCTCAAACTCTCTCAAGAGTGATTGAGTTATAGGATGTATAGGTTTCACTCCATCACTTACAGTTTCTTCTACCATTAGTAAGGGAAACAAAGTCTTACTCTTACTAATGGCTCTCTCTATTTGTGTTTCATTCATGTAGAGATTTTCTTACTTCCCTTCACCACTTTAATTTTGTGAGGCTTGAGTAGAGGTAATAGGGCCAAAGTGAGACTATGTCTATTATGCTTGAATGCATATGTGCTAGCTCAACCATCATGAATCTCATGATTATCACATAACCAAAGTCTAGCAATTAATAAATGTCATGCCTCTATGGGAAGAAAATCACCTAGCACTTCACTATAAATGGATCATTTAAAAATGAAATATGACCGTGTTTGGAAATGGTTACTAGGGATGATAGTCGCACCCAAACCCCAAAAACCCACCCCGAACTCGCCCTATTTATAGTGAGCATGGGCACCATAAATGCCACGTACCCAAATTTTTTTTTGGAGGGTAAAATAAATTGTTGAGTTGAGTTTTGACTTTGAACATTGGTAATTTATTTAAAAAAAGGCCTCTGCCCTAAGCTACCCATAACTGTGTAATGCATCCATTTATGTCACTCATTTAACACACCGACACATGAAGTCACGTGACTCACGACTCGTAAATCTAAAATCCTAGGTCATTTGCTATGTCCCTCACTCCCTGGATTGCTATGTCCCTCAGTCCCTCATTCTAGTCATTTCTAAAATGCAATTTTTATTCATGAGCTAAGTATGAACTCTTGCACTTAATCCGTTGTATTTCTTTAGAATATTCTGCTTAGTTGAATTTAGTTTTATAGTTCTCTTTAGATAAAAGAAATTATCATACCTGATAGTATTATATTTTAATATCTGTACAAACCTTAATAAAACCTGAAATACAAGAAATACACAATGGGTATAGGTATGGGGATAGATTTTGAAACTCGATGGGTATAGGTGTGGATATGAGGATGACTTTTGAAAATAAGTATGGATGTGTAAATAACTCTACCCGCCCGTAGCCGCCTCATGCCCATCCCTAATGGTTACCTTGCTCTATTCCTTAAGCCATTGGGGACTGTAAGGAGTTGAGTGCACCTTGCTTAAAAATTATAGCTTGTTAATGCGTTTAATTAAAGCCATATTGATGCAACTTTCTCCCTCAATGATTAGGTCGCATATCTTTCTCTGAATTATACATGCAGTATAGAAGATTTCTCCCTTGAGCTAGGCATATGAGGAGCCTCTTTGACATAAGGAGCTCTTCGAATTACCATCAATTCACCAACATTCAGAGTGACCATAATCTAAATCTCAACCTTTAACTGTTCATCATTAGTCTATTCCTAAACGACTTAGATTTGTTTCACCTCTCCAATGGTAAGTGTCTTTCTATTAGCACAATCTACGTAGAAATCTCTATAGTCATGGCATTTGAAGCACTATTTTCCTTCCAACCTCTTTGCGAGCTCAAAACAATTTGCTATTCTTTTTAGAAATTGTTTTAGAAAAGGTTTTCGTATGCTCCAAAAAATATGGTAGCAACTCTTGACAGGGATCTAATGCCGGGCCACATCCCAATACCTCCCTTAGCTCCCCCGCCTAAAAAATCAATTCAAACAACCATTGAAAATCCTCAAAAGTGCATGTTACATTTTCTCTAAAATTAACCCAAACCAACAATAAGAAACCATCAACTTTGATAGCTTACAACAACATGATAGAAAGGTATTGAAGCCAAAAATTAGCCAAGGACAATGTTTAAGATGCCCTCTTTCTGTGGAATGAGAATCATTCAAATTGCACAAGATGTGGTCGTGCAAAAGCAAGGACAAAATTAAATGATCAAAGCTACTAGTTCAGCCCTAAACTAGTCTGATTTTGTGCACGCTTTTCTTTAGCTCTCCAACGCACATTGGAAACAGTAGCGTAGACTTTTTCAAGAAGTACTACATCTAATAAATCAAGTTCCATGAATATTAGAGGTCACTTGCCTTTCTATCTTAGCCAAGAAAGCCGAAAGTGTAGTATTGATCAAATTCTTATGCTAGGTCATAAAGGGCAGCCCGGTGCACAAGCATCCCACATTCACGCAGGGTCTGGGGAAGGGCTGCACCCCAAGGGGTGAATTGTAGGCAACCTAACCTGACTTTGTCAGAGGCTGATTCCACGGCTCGAACCTGTGACCTTTTGGTCACACGGAGACAACCTTACTGTTGCTCCAAGACTCCCCTTCTTAACTCTAATAATTCTTAACAATTCTAACTCATTTTGTGAGTTTTTTTTGGGCACAAAATATGTCCATAATATTATGCAAAAGTCACAAAACATTTGGTTGAAATTATTTAACGACCTTGCTTTTAGCCAACATAGGAAGGGATGAAAATTGCTCTTTATCCAGTGGTTTCAATTGCTACTAGTTCTAATGATTTTGTTGTTATTTTAGGCTACATAAAGGAGGTTCCATGTGCATTTAGCTTCCTAAATGGAGATCTAATAGGGGTCATGCCCCAGCACCCCCTTACCCCCATCTCAAAAATTAGTCCAAATGCCCATGAAAGTCCCTCAAAAGCGCATGTTACCTTTTGTCTGTAATCTACCCAAATCGATAGTTAGCAACCATCAGATTTCATGGTTTGCAGCGAGAATGTGCAAAGGCACTGAAGATGAAACAATTTCCAAAAATGAAGTTCAAGATATCTTCTTCTTATAGAATGAAGAATCATTCAAATTGGATATCAATTCATCACTCAAAGTTAAGGTAAACTTAGAAGGTCAAAACTGGCAGTTTAGCATTGTACGTGTGCCAGTTTCCTCATTGATCCAAAGCACATGTTGACAATGCATTCAATCTAGACTTTAGTTTGAAAAGCATACTATACAATAAATCAATTTGCATGAACATTGGCTGTCATTTGCCCAGTCAACTTAGCCAATAAAATCAAAGGTGTAGCTTTGATCATGGTCCATTGCTTGGTGTAAATATGAAAGAAATTGTGCTCAAATTATTCCCACTCATTTTTTGAGTTTTTTGGATTGAAAATAAATCAAAAATATTACCTAAACATCACAAAAAAGGGCATTTAGTAACCAAAGAACATGCTTTTAATCGGCATAAGAAGCGATGAAATTCCTTTTCATCTAATAGCTTGAATTGCTACTGCTTCTGATGATTTTGCTGCTATTTTAGGCCAAGTAAAGTGGCTCCAACTTCGATGTAGCTTCCTTAGATAGGATAAGATATAGATCTAAATTACACTTACATTTTGTTGACATATACTAAATTTAGAAAAGTAAGCGACTAAGGTGTCAAGGGCTGGATGTATCTTATTATACATGGTTCATGCATATTTTACAAGTTGCATTGTTTCCTTTACTTAGCATTTAGCTATGATGAAGGAGAGGGTGTAAAGTGGCTTATCAATATGCCTCTATCGTATGCATTACTTAGCTTTGACGAATCATAATGTTGGTTGAGTTTTCACCAATATAAACTTAGGCACTTATTTTTGTTTAACTTCAGCGTTACTTAGTTGACGAGGTTATCAAAATAGTCTTAATTCAGTCTCTTTGATGGTGTTACATTATTTTTAGAGGTTGCTTAAGGAGCCCTATGACCCTCGAGGTGGTGTTTTTCTATTCTTCTTACTCTGAGCCATCCTTACTTATCTCTATTCTTGGCTTGGTTGGAGTGGTGTTCAAGGAAAACTCATTTATCTTTTTTGGGGTAGTATATTTTATGCATTAAAGAGTATTTGTGGTGCCCTAAACCATTTCAAAGTGAAGCATTCTAATCTTTATTTCATTTAGCCCATCTCTTCACTATTTCACTTGTTAATTTTGGGTTTATAATTTGTTTTATGCATCAGTTTGGGCTTCTCTTCACTTGGTTTGCTATTATTCGAAGCACTTTTTTTTACCCATTTTCCCTTTGGTGTCCCTTGCAAAAAATAGGCATCATATTTGACATTAGAGCCAATAGCCACTCTTTTATGGTATGCATTGCAAATCGAAACGTAACCTACTGCCCCAAATGTACGCTAAATCTATAAACGACCCTTAAAGACCATCTTTCATGGATTCATTTAAAAGCTTGAAGGAAGTGCCAGCATTGATTGAGATTGAGTTGACTAACCCTGAAATTCCAAAATTTCAAAGGCAAAAGGATGCCTTTACGAGCTGGTTTTTTAAAATGGAACAAGTCTTTACTTGTTATAACCCTGATGATGAAGAGAACTTCAAGAAGGTCATTCTAAGGTTAGTAAGTTGTGATTCAATGGTGGACAAACTACAAGTTTAAGGGAAGGAAGAAAGCAAAGGAGAAGGTAAAACATGGAAGAAGTTGAAAAGTAAGCTCACAGATGCCGTTGGTTCACACACTCATGGGCTTAAGGATGACTCTCTACTTCCTACGAAAATTGCTCAAATTATGTGGACAACCATTTCAATAAGGGAGTTTGAAGAGTTGTTTCACTTTGAAGCTTCTTACCTTCCTTCGCATAAAGGAAATGATCTCTAATGAAGATGACGAAGTGAATAAGGAGAAGAATGTATACGATGGTATGATCGAACTTTTACCTTTGATAACTATAGTAATGAAGGGATACTAGGCTTTGATCAGTTTGGTGATCAAATGCTTTTAGACTTTAAAGTGTTAGGAGAAGCCTTAATTTGTCTATCTTCCTGTGAGGAAGAAGAGATAGTTTTCATGAAGGAATGACACCTCTCTCTTTGCAAGGCTACATGTCTTCATCAAGAAGACAAATTTGTGATTGATGTAATTCAATTAGACACATCCCAGCTAAATTTTCCAAGTCAAGGTAGTCTAATTACACAAGTCCAAGTCCATGGAACAAGTTCCATTTCGCAAGTCCAAGAGGAGATGGTACCTGGATTCACCCCCGTGCACATACTTGGTTTTGTTTTTATTATTTCATAGTGCAAACGACATCCAAATCATGCAATTCTTTTTTTATTATTTCCTTTAGGATGTCTAGTGTATTCGTTATCTAAGCACAAGGGCAGGCAATCATGTTAAAGGGGCCAATTCATTCCATTTATTGAAGCTGCCCAGCAGGCGTCAGGATTTACACGATTTACAAAGTCATGATGATTAAGGAACTTAAGGACATCCAAATCAGGATTTTCAAAATGGAAGGTTTCTAGACATCTTGAGGTTTCCCCCCTAAAGGAAACCCCAGATTAGTCATAAAAAGCAGTGGCCCAATAGCATGAAAGATCAGCTTGCATGCCCCACCCAAGCAGCTATTTTCTTAGCCTAGGAGTTTTCCCTCTTAGGTGGGTTTTCTCCTTCAAGGTGTGTGTGTACGTGGTTGAAAGCTTGAGCTGACACACTAAATGACTCATGAAGGTTGCAAGTGCCATGTGGAAGGGGAAGATTCATCCATTTTGCAAGCATTCATTCGTCCACTTCAGCATGAGGCGTCACGTATGCATTCCCCTTGTACTTTTAAGGTGCCAGCCATGTGTTCTTTCCTTCCAAGGGAGGAAACATGGCTCATGCAGCCCAGAATGAGCAAGGATTAGATTAAGTTAATTAGTTTTAAGCCATTGCATTTGTTTATGCTTGTTTCAAATCAGTTACGTACTAAACCGTATATGTAACTAGTTAAGTGTGCGTAATGACTTTCCTAAGCATTAAGTAATCTATTAAGGATTACCTAATGACTAGGGAAGGGGATGGACATGCCTTATAAAAGAGGGTGGATGTCCCCTTTGCAAAGGTTGTTGAAGAATTGAAATCAGAAGTTGAGCATAAACTCCTTTGTATGTGTTACTTTAAATTCTCTACTTGCTTATCTTTAGTTCGGTCAATTAGAGTAGTGTTCAAGTGAGTCTTAATCTTGGTTAGGTGATGAAATCTGTATCCTAATCTAGGATTAAGGGTCCTGATATAGTTCCTAGTGATGAAATCTGTTTCTAAGAAATATTTCAGCTTTATCGATCTTTTAGTTCAAGCCATTGAACCTTGTTCAAGGCACTCTTTTCTCGTTCCTTCTCCACACCATTTTCATTGTTTCCCCATGCCATCTTCTCTTATTTCTAGTGTATCCTCAAGGGGAAACCAAGAGGATGGGAAGAAATGGAAGAAGAGTGCAAAGTAAACAAGGCAACTTTGAATTCAGAAACTCACCTTGGTCGTGGATAGTAAACCGGAGCTAACACCCACCTTGGATACAAAAACACCACCAAGGAATGATGTTAGGGCCCTT
>NCQV01060626.1:0-10470 GCA_002740545.1 Lophocereus schottii
ATCTATTGCATCTTAACGCTTCCGCTATTATCACTCTGTTTAAATCCTAACAAACCAAACTTGTTATAAATGCTTATACAAATTTGCAATTGTCATAATATTTTAATATAAATTCGAAAACAACGAGACACTACAATCCATTTAGTTAGTATAGCACAATATGTATTTTTTTATTTTTTTTTTAGGTTTTTTCTGACGGTAAATAGAATAAATTAAAATACATATAATACGATTTGGTTAAATGAATATTGACTGGAGGAATATGGTGATAACGGTGGACGTTGGTGGTTTTGGTGGACTTAATCCTATTTCGTACCACACCTTTAGAGCAATCAAAGCAAGGAGAGTGGGCCACTAGCAATCCAGGTCTACTTTCTGCGCATACTGTTGTCCGATATTGCCATGATATTGAGGGATGCAACATATCTTCAACATTCTTTGGAGAATTCTATTGAACAGCTGGTTGGCAATTTTATGTTTACAGCACAGAATAAAAAAAGAGGGGATTAAGACGGTGGAGAAGGAAAGAGAAAGATATTACGAATGGAAACAGCTTGGAACAAGCTAGCAGACTGCTTTAACATGGTGCCGGAAGATACTAGTATCTACTATGGTGGGTTACAAGACTTGCACATTTTTTGTATTTGATGTGGGTGTAGAAGGCAAAAATTCTACAATAAATCGGATGGTGTCACATGTAAAAAACCGACCAATTACAGATTAACATGTGTCACGTTGACTTTGGTGAACCCGTTTGGTCAAAATTAAGTTTCAACCAATTAAAAGCTGCCACGTGGCGTCGATGATGCAGAAATTAGTAATTATTTTCTTTATTTAAAGATAAGAAAATAACAATTGGGCCTAGGCCCAAGACCCGGTCTAACCCTAGTTGGCAAAGTCTATAAATAAGGGTTCTTCCCCTTCATTGGGGGGAGGGGAGTGTTTGCAGAATCCAGAGCTCAGACGGCAAGGATAATCTAGCTACCAAGCGAGAAGGATCAAAACTTACAGAGCTTCAGGAACTACAATCAGCCACTTGCAAATCAAAATCAAGAACAGTCTTCAGAGTTCTTCAGCTGATTTGCATCAACCAAGATCATGCATCAAGCCCTCGGAATACTCAAGTCATTAGGAGACAGAATCAAAAGATCATCTCATTGTATTAAATTCAGATATTGTACCTGCACATATTACATCAATACAAGATTAAATTTATTTTCTGAATTTTCTGTCTAATTTATTTTAGGCACGAAATTTGTATTTACAAATTTTTGGCATGCTGCTCGGTGGGACATCTCTGCTTCTCACCTCTTTCTCCAAAATACAAACTCTGTACTCCTTCGAAGATAACATGGCCCCTAAAAGCGCTATCACCTGATCTTCAGGGAAAACTGTCTGATCTGTATCTTAAGGATCAACAACTGCTAGTGCTGTATCTGGTGGTGTCATGAGCAGAAGTATGATAAAAGCTGCTACCACAATCACTAGAGAGCAACCCATTATGGATGTGTCATCACAGTTACGTAAAGTCCAAAACCTCGGCTTCAACGGATATGATGGAGTCAACCAAATCGCTTCACTTGTTCTGAAGCAAAAATCTATTGATGGGTTCACCATGCCACAAACAATTCCACGTGGAATGGATGAACTCCAAACCCACACCAACTCTACTTTCCAACCCTTCAATTTTGAAGATGATGGTTATTCGAGCAATGATTCCTCTTTGCCGCTCTCAAAGGGATCACTTCCCTTGCATTCTGAAGTTGAATCCTCTAACACTGTCATCATGCCAGTTATGATGACAAGGGCTACTAACTTCGAAGAATAACTGGCGAGCATGAAGGCTACCCTGGATAGGCTCTCTAAAGAGAGTGTAGAAAAGGACGCTCAAATCAAGTGCCAGAACGACCATATTGCCGAGTTGATGAAGAAGCTGAAAAAGAAATCCTCTGAAACTTCCAACAAAGGTTTAGGCACCGAAGACTCTGATAAAGAGTCTAACCACAGTGAAGAATCTAACAACGAGCGCAAGGCAAAGAAGGACCACTCTTTAGGCTTGATGTTTATTGAGCAGATTCAGAGCTTGATAGCAAATGCGGTCAAGGCTCAGTTGGGAGGAGGGTCTCACGAGACCCACTTGTATACAAAGCCTTATACGAAGAGGATTGATACTCTTCGCATGCCCCATGGCTATCAGTATCCCAAGTTGAACTAGTTCCCTGGCAAAGGTAACCTCAAATAGCATATTGCCCACTTCATTGAGACATGAAGTAATGTTGGCACAAAGGGGGACAGGCTGGTGAAACAGTTTGTTCGTACTCTAAAAAGGATTGCATTCGACTGGTACATAGACTTGGAGCCAGAGTCTATTGACATCTGGGGACAAATAGAGCAGGAGTTCCTAAATCGGTTCTACAGCACTCAATATGTTGTTAGCATGATAGAGCTAACATACACCAGACAATGGAAGGATGAGTCAGTTCTTGATTACATTAATCGCCGGAGATCCATAAGTCTCGAGTGCAAGGACTGTCTATCAGAAGCTTCAACCGTTGAAATGCGTGCTCAGGGCATGGAGTGGGATATACTATACGTCTTGAAGATGAGTAAGCCAAGGACCTTCCAAGAATTGGCAACAAAAGCTCATGATATGGAGATGACAGTCACAAGTCGTCGTGGCAAGTCTTCTTCCTTATCTGGCACTAGAAAGGGCAAGGGTGAATTCAAGAAAAATTCCAAGTCTACAAAGTCCTCAAATGAAGAATCCATGGCTGTTTCAACTGGGGAGCCGGTTCGAATATCCGGAAAGCCCAAGTATGAAAACAAGAAAGATGGATTCTCCAAAGATACTAGAAAAAAGCGTCCTACATTAAAGAAATTACAGGAGAAGAAATGCCCATTCCATGACTCAGACTTGTCAGGAGCGTTTGATGATCTCCCTGAAAATGGGTTATCGAACTTTCAAAACCAAAACGGCCCAGAGAAGCTCGAAAGGTTACCGACCCAAAATATTATCGGTATTACAGGGTGGTTACTCACCCTCTCGAGCAATGCATTATGCTCAAGGAGCGCATTATGCAACTTGCCAGGGATCAAAAAATAATATTGGATTTGGATGACACTATCGAGACAAATCATATTTTCACGCAACTGGAGTGTTCTTCATCCCCCTTGCAGCAAAAACATGCTCGACCTCAAGGTAGAGTAAACACTGAATTGAGTTTCTACCGAGGAGAGAAATTAACTACAATTCATTTTGGAAGTTTGGAGCCTGTTGTAGTTCTAATTAAATCCCAAGGACCTTTGACAGAGGCCGTTTTTTTTATGGATGTCTCTGTGAGAGTTAATGATGATGAAGAGGGATGGACTTTTGTCACTCGCTATAGGCCAAGGAAACAAAGTCAAGTACCTCTCCGTCATAGAAAGAGATAAGGAAGAAAGAAGAGCTCTCGTCATTTGAAGGGGAAGAAGAAGTCCAAGAACATCAAAAGGCACGAAATTCTACCTATTGATCTACTTGAGCAGGAGTCGCTTGTTCCTGTCACACTTGAGGAGTTCTTCCCAATAGGTTTCTTTGAGAAAATTATAGTCAACATAACCTCATGTTTTGAGCTCGAAGAAGAGGAAGACGAAGGAAGTCACATATAAGAAAAGTCTCAAAGAGTAGCTGACAAGACCCTGAAGGCTTTGCCAGCTCGCATGGACTAGAGACAAATCTTTTGTTTGCCCGATGGGATGCGCCAACATATTGTTGCTACCTTAAAACATCCGGAATTTTACGCGGATAAAGTCAAGGATATGGGAGGATTAACAGAAAGCCCTATTTAGTGTGCCTCTTACAACATCGCAATCGCTTTCACTGACAATGACTTATTGTTAGGATCCAAGCCTCACAATCGCCCCTTACTTGTGATTGGCTACATTAGGAAGCAGAGAGTTAAGCGCATTCTCATAGATGGAGGGTTAGCCGTCAACATCATGCCCAAGTCCACAATGAATGACCTAGGCATCATAGTGGAAAAACTTTCTAAGAGTCGAACAATGATTCAAGGCTTCAACCTTAAGGACCAACGTGCAATCGGCATGATCCATGTTGAACTGATAATGGGAGACTTGTCAACATCCTCAGTCTTCCATGTAATCGACGCTAAGACTTTCTATAGGTTATTAGTTGGGCGACCATGGCTTCACAAACATAGGATTGTGGCTTTCACGTTACACTAGTGCCTTAAGTACTACCGAGATGGAGAGAAAAAAATAAATGGGGATGTCAAGCCATTCACTAAAGCTAAGTCTCATTTGGAGATGTGAGGTTCTTCGAAGAAGGTGCTGCCCCTAAGGAAACTATGTCATCAACCATTTCTTCCACAGGCGAAGGTGGTGTAAAGAATCCCCCACAAGTAAGAAAAGATGATGCCCCTAAGCAACAACTCGAGAAGGAAGCAAGTAAACGGGGCCACACCACTTCTCCTATTGAACAAGTTGTTAAACCAGTTGCTGCTTCAAAAGGATCAATGCCATCAGTCTTAAGGTACATACCTAGGTCTCACCGTAAGGAGAGCGTATCGCCCTTTAGCGAGTGCACAAGTATAAGCATCGAGACCAAAGTTACTAAAAAGGATGATGGAGCTAGCATAATCACTTTAAAAGGAAGTGCAACAATTCCAACACCTAAGATTTGGCATGCTAAGATGAGTAGGCCCCCACTTTCCAGTTTGTCATTTCTTCTAAAGCAGGCAATGGCATGCCAAGTGCATGAACTAGGGAGGACTTTGATCCTAATGTATACAAGCTTATGGAGAGAGCTGGTTACAACTTTCAAAATCCAGCTACCTTAGGAAAGGTAGTCGAAGCCAAGCCTCATGGCCTTATTGAAACTCAAAGAAAGATTCAAGAGCAGGGAGGTTCAGTAGGCATCTCTAAAGTTGGACTGGGCTTCACGCCACTGCAGCCAGTCATAATCTCTAGGCGATGAAAGGACAAGAAGTTGGTGATTCAACACATCTCAACTGAAGAAGTAGATGTGAGTGAAGATCAAAATGCTTCACCCAACCCAAAGCCCTCTGTGTTTGATAGGCTACAATCATCCACTTCAAAAAAACGTCTGTCAGTATTTGCCTGTATAGGAAAAGGGAAAGATCACAGATGCTCTGTTTCAATATAATCAAAGATGATCCCCAGCCAAAGCCTTCAGTTTTTACCAGAATAGTAGCTGGTGAAAAATCCTAAAACTCATAACTTCAGCACGAGAAAAGTTCTCCATTTAGCCACTTGGGAGTGATAAATGAAGTTCAGAGCTCTATCCCTTCTCGTATGAAACGTTTCACTAGTCTGAATGCTAAGACAGACGGTTCATTAAGAGTAAAGAAGTGTACTATGGTCTTCACAGGTCAACGAAAAAACTCTTACTCTAACAAGGAAGCGGAGGAAGAAAAACTTGTTTCTTCCAATCATATCACAATCCATTAATGTGATGACTCAGACTCAGAGATAGAGTTGGCAGAAACTCCTGAGACTTTCGAAAATGGAGGCCAAGCTACAGTTGATTATTTAAAAGAGCTGAATCTTGGAACCAATGAAAAGCCTTGCCCTATCTACATAAGCTTATCACTTACACTTTAAGAAGAAAAGAATACTTGGAATTACTGTCAGAGTACAAATACTTATTTGCGTGGAGCTATAAAGAAATGCCCGGGCTGGACCCAAAGATTGTAGTCCATCGCCTATCTAACAAAAGGGGTATTTCACCTAAGAAGTAACCTCAACGACATTTTTGCCCAGAGTTAGTACCGAAAATTGAAAAAGAAGTCAACAAACTCATAGAGGCAGGATTCATTTGCAAGGTCAAGTACCTAACATGGATCGCAAACACCATGCCTGTCAGAAGAAAAATGGGCAACTTCGTATTTGTGTGGACTTTCGGGATCTCAACGACACTTGTTCAAAAGATAATTTCCCGCTGCCTATCATAGAACTCATGATCGACTCAACTACAGGGCATGAATCTTGCCATTCATGGATTGTACTGCATAATATAATCAGATTCTGATGGCGCCAAAAGATCAAGAGGCCACAGCTTTTCACACACCTAAAGGCATTTTTTGCTATAAGATGATTCCCTTTAGACTTAAGAATGCAGAAGCAATGCACCAAAGGGCAATGCAAACAATTTTTTGATGATATGCTTCACAAAAAAGTCAAGTGCTATGTTGATAATTTGGTGGTGAAGTCCCAAAAGATGGAGGACCACATACAAGATCTTTGTTTGCTCTTTAACGATTACGGAGATGTCAATTGAAGATGAATCCAGCCAAGTACGCATTTGGTGTCACCTCTGGAAAGTTCTTGGGTTTTATCATTCATCACAGAGGGATTGAGATCCACCAATCGATGATCAAGGCAGTCCAGGAGATGTCGGAGCCTAAGAATCTCAGGGAGCTTCACGGGCTTCAAGGTTGCTTGACATATATTCGAAGATTCATCTCAAATCTTGCAGGACGCTGCCATCCCTTCAGCCAACTTATAAAAAAAGACGCACCGTTTGAGTGGGATGAATAGTGTCGTACGGCATTCAAGAAAATAAAGGAGTACTTGACCCATCCTCTTGTGTTAGGGGTACCCATTCTTGGCAAACCTCTTCGATTGTACATTGCAGCTCAAGAAAAATTTTTAGGAGCATTATGTGTATAGGAAAACAAGGGAAAGAAGTCGCCCTATACTACTTAAGTCGTACATTGGTTGGCGCTGAATTGAAGTACTCCTCTATTGAAAAGATGTGCTTGTCGCTCATCTTTGCCATCCAGAAACTCAAGTATTACATGCAGGCTTATACAGTGCAAGTGATCTCCAAAGCTGATCCCACCAAGTACATCTTGTCTATGCCAATCTTAAATGGGCGACTGGCAAAATGGTCGGTCATCTAAAAATAGTACAACCTTGTCTATGTACCCTAAAGAGCAGTCGAGGGACAAGCGTTGGTAGATTTCTTAGCAGATCATCCCATTCTCGATGATTGGGAGCTAGGAGAAGACGTGTTCTACATCGATATCCTCCCTTCCTGGAAAATATATTTCGATGGTGCAGCTATGCGTGATGGCGCTAGTGCAGGAGTGGTCTTCGTCTCCCCCAAAAAGCATGTTCTCTCGTATTCATCTGTGCTCACTCAGTTATGCTCTAACAATGCAGCAGATTACCAAGCACTTAGCTTGGGTCTTGAATTGGCTATTGAGATGGGGATCACCGACCTCAACATATATGGTGACTCACAGTTGGTCATCAATCAACTACTTGATGAATACGAGGTTAAGAAAGAGGACCTTGTTCCATATCACAAGCAAGCATTACGCCTGCTAAATAAGTTGGACATGGTCAAGTTAGAGCACGTGCCAAGAGTGCCAACAAGATGGCTGATGCACTAGCAAGCCTTGCAACCACTATGGCACTGGAGGCAAAAGAAGGAATGACTATTTCAGTATGTAGCCGCTGAGTTGTTCTGCCGGACGATGAAGACTCAGAGAAAGACGTCAACATGATCTGTATTCTTGAAACCAATGCAAAAGACTGGCGTCAACCTATAATTGAGTACTTAGAGCATGGAAAACTGCCTAGTGACCCAAAGCATAAGACAGAAATACAGCAGAGGGCTTCAAGCTTCCTTTACTACAACGGAACGCTCTATTAACGCTCCTTTCTTGGTCTTTGGTAATGATGCGTGGTTGTGGAAGAAACAAAGCAAGTAATAATCGAAGCTCATTCAGGTGTGTGCGGAGCACACCAATCAGGGCCTAGGCTACATGATTGCATTAAAAGGATGGGTTACTACTGGCCCACTATGGTGCAAGATTGCATAAATTATGCAAAGAGGTGTGATGCTTGCCAGTTCCATGCTAACTTTGTACATTAACCTCCCGAACCTCTCTACCCAACAGTTGCATCTTGGTCATTTGAGGCAGGGGGGCTTGATGTCATTGGACCAATCAAGCCTAAATCGTCTGTTGGTCACTCCTACATCTCAGTTGCAACTAATTACTTTTCTAAATGGGCAAAAGCAATTCCACCAAGGGAGGTCAAAAATGAAAATGTGGTCGACTTCATAAGGACACACATTATCTATCCATATGGTGTGCCCAGGTATATTATCACCGATAATGGTAAGCCCTTCTTTAACAGCCTAATGACTAGCCTGTGCAAGAAGTTTAAATTTACCCAACATAAGTCTTCCATATACAATACCCCTGCAAACGGCCTGGCAGAAGCCTTTAATAAAACACTTTGCAACTTACTCAAAAAGGTTGTCGCAAAGTCTAAACAGGATTGGCATGAAAGACTAGGTGAAGCTCTTTGGACATATCGAACAACGTACAAGATGCCAACACAGTCGACCCCATTCGCTTTAGTGCATGGAGTTGAAGCCGTTCTACCATTGGAGCTTCAAATCCCATCACTCCGCATCGCCATACAGAAAGGTTTGATGAAAGATAAAAATCACAGGCTTCGCTTAGCTGAGTTGGAAGCCCTTGATGAGAGAAGACTACTGGCACAACAAAAGGTAGAATGCTACCAAGCCCATCTATCAAAAGCGTTCAATAAAAAGGTTCGACCGCGCTCATTCCAAGTCGGAGACCAGGTGTTGGCAGTAAAAAGACCGATCATTGTCTCCCATAAATCTGGAAGCCAATTCACCTCCAAGTGGGATGATCCCTATGTGGTCAGAGAAGTCTACATAAATGGACCCTATAAGATAATAGATGGACAAGGGGTTCGGGTAGGACCCATAAATGGCAAGTTCTTGAAGTGCTATTACCCTTGATAAAGGATATCTCCAAACTCCTAAGTAAGAGCCTAAACTGCTTGTTCTTTCAAGTTAAATTCCTTTGTAATACTCCTGGCTCCTAAGAGTCTAAACAGTGAATGACAAAACAAAACAAATAAAAAATGTTATGTCATTGAACTACATATGGTTTGATCCTTTAGGGTATTACACTCCCTTTAGGTACGTGGGCAACTTGGATATATTTCCTAAGTATAGCCATAAAAAAAGGGTGAATAAATTGTGTTAGTGCTTATTGGTTTTGTTCGTTGGATACAGCTATTTAGTATTGCGTAAAGTTGAATTGAAAGATTCATCGTATTACAATATATCAAACCAATTCCAATAAAACCATACTGAGTCCAAAAAGAAATAACAAATGGCAAAGTGAAAAAACAAATTCTAGAACAAAGCCATTGGATATGGTCTAGGCATCCAGTGCGCCTAAAAGCTCTTGGGCACATTTTCTTGCTACTTCAACTTGAGTCGTTTCTTCTGCGGTAACCTGGGGCACAGTATCTAAACCATCAACCTCTTTTTCAAGAAGAGATACACCATCTCTGGCTTTCTTCAATGAAGCTTCAGTCTCCACTAATTTATCTTGCAATTCTAGCTCATTCGTTTTTGCTCGTTCAAGATCTGCCTCAAGTAGCTTCCTTCGCTTATGAGCTTGGGCGATAGCAGTAGTTGCCTCATCAAATTGTGCACCAACCCTTTCCACTGAAGCTCATACCTCCCTAAGTTTGTCTAATAAGGATGCTTGCTTGCTTAGCACATCTTCGATAGGAGTCTGATCTTCTAATTAGGCTTTTAACTTCAGGTATTATCCGACTTTGTTCAAATATGCCTCGACACTATTCTTTAGCCCGAAATAATCTGCCTGGAGGGATGATAATGTTTCATATATTTGATCAGCTTCCTGGCGGATGTTTGCAAGGTCGCCTTCTGTCTTTGGGAAAAACTTTTTCAACTGTTGCTAAAAACGTCGCTTCACATTCAAGGCCAGATCGTTAAACACGCCAGAAGCAATTCTCCTAGGGAAGTAGGTTGCAACAGAAGGAGTAAGCAATTGACAGCGCTTTGCTTGTTTCACTGGTGATAGCATTATGTTAATAAAATCGTCCTTAGCTGACTTGGCAGCAGGCATAGTCAAGGTGGCTTCACTGTCTTTGTCACCAAATGTGGCCTTAAGTCTGTCTCCAACTTCGGTAGTATATCCCTACATTAAAAGGAAGATTAAGTCAAAAAAAAGGGACCAAAAAAAGGAAGGGAATGGGGCAGGATAACAAGATGCACCTCTTTCTTTACTTTGTTCTGTTATTTCAGTGAGTTTGTTGCACTGTCAGACTTACTCTTGGAGCTAGGTAGCTTGGTTGCAATGTCTGGTTCACTCTTCAAGCCTGACAAATTATTTGCTCCACTAATAGAGGACCTATAGCCCGCAAATTCCATAAGGAGATATACATGTCGCCGGTCTCTATGCAAAAGGTGTTGGTAGTATGGCACCACAGTTCGCAAAATGCTTTAAAAACAGTGAGACTCATGTCATAGGAGAACAAGGATGTATATAGTCTGTTGTAAAGTCTCCATACCATAAGTCTTTCTTTATTGCGGCCAGGAACGCCTTCGAGCCATTCCCAGTAGCATGGAATGAAGAAGTT
>NCQV01060641.1:3205-16587 GCA_002740545.1 Lophocereus schottii
CTACTTAAAACCCCACAACGTTTTTATTGTGCCTTACTAACCGACCAACTTACAAGTCTGTCTTGACTGGTGGTCTATCCCACTATCTTTGCCCTGCTAGGTGACTGCCCAAGGCTCTCCTGTCCAGTGGTGTAGCACACGATCGTGGGTCGGCTCCTATACTATTTGCAATCTCCCAACCCATCCTCAAATCACGGACAGTTACCGGAGACAATTTTAAGACTAGTTCACTGGCCCTATAAATCACCACTAGCCTTTTCAGTGTGCTTCATCCTCTCTCAGATGCTACCTTGATAAACTTCCCAAGTGGTCACCTATCATGAGATTTCTCCACGGCAAACACGCTTAACTGTAGAATTCTTATGAATGGGCTCCCTGGAAAGAAAGGTACACCTTTGATGACATAAATAGTCAATTCAATCTTTTTAAGCCATACTCGGGGTGTTACACCTTCTCGCGAATAACTTCAGTAGAAGCTCTACAGTGATAACAAATTGAATTTCGTAAGCATTTAGACTATATTAGTCACACTTTTATGCATTGTTAGAGAACTTTAGCATTTTAACTTTCTTACAAATTCTTTTACACATGATGTTTTAACTTAGAAATAACTAGATTAGTTATCCACCTTAAAAAGAAATCCATTTAAATTCTAATTCTCTTTAACTTGGCAGAATCCTATTTCCTTACCTCCATATTGCTCACTTGTCCCTCCTTTTCATTATCTCCTTTAAGTTACCCCCTTTCTAAATCCTAGGGCTTTACTACTTAAGTAAGTACCTTAATTGGTGGATTTCTAAGGTTCTCATATAAACATTGAAGGTAGATCTTTTGAGTATTTTGCAGCTTTACCTACATGGCTTAATAGGGAAAACTAACTTATTTAATCTACTTAGAACCTAACCACTATATTCCATTAAAAAACTCACTTTTACTCAGAAACTAGACAACTTAGCTTATATAGTTTAACTCAAATAATTAGGCCTTTTATTATTTTCTTTTACAATCTAAACCGCTCACTCACCCTTTTACAAGCATATCGTAAATTGAACCATCTTTAGATTGAACAAGGCCCCAATATTCACACATTATTTCCTTTCAATGTTAATTATTAACTTGACTTACCTAAGTCCAATTGTAACACCCGTATTTTCATGCCTATTTCTTGATATTACGAACTGGATTTTATTATTTTAGTTAAGTTAGATCAATATCGATGTGCTTGCTTAAGTGGAAATTTTATTAAGAAGAATGTTACTGTTGCAATTAAGATTATTATTATTATTATTATTATTATTATTATTAGTTTTGAGATTTTTGATGATTTTAATAAGTGTTAATAAGGATTTTAATTGGTTACTAAATCAAGTATGGACGCGAATACGGTTAGATTGTTAACCATAGAATTAGTTTCGTTGTTTATCGAATCAAACCTTAATCTATTTTAGGAACGAACAATCGATGAAAGGTCGTATTGTCGATTTGGATTTAGAGTATGAAATACGAGATTAGATTCGTGGTGTTAATTATTGAGCACGCTTGAGACCCAAAAAAAAAGGAAAAGGAGGCGAGGGACATTTTTATGAAAAGGGCGTCTGGCCCTTCTTACTCCTCATTTCGCGAAAGCTCCCCCTCGAGCTCACCTCTCTCTCTCTTTCATCTTCTTCATCTCGTCCATCTCCATATACGGACACAAAGCTCCCCAAAACCCCTAATTTCCCCTAAACCCACCTCAAAATCCCTCCCATTCGACCTCCCCCATAACCAAATGAAACTCTGGTGCGAATATGGGTGAAAATCCGAAGCCTTCGCCATGTTTTGGGTTGAATTGGCGGTGATTCAAAGCTCCAAATGCATGATGAAGCTCGGCCATGCAACCTCATCTTTAGCCACTCCAACTCCTCCATAACTTAATGTTGAATTCACAGCACAAGCATCTCCAACAATTTCAAGTCAGTAAGTGAACATTTGGGGTGAATTTGGGGTCCGAATTGTGTGGATTAGGCGTGAATTAGATTTGTTCATGCGGTCAGTGAGCAAGGGTTGAAGATTGGAGCTGTCAAGCACCTAAAGTCGAGCCTAAAGCCCTTCGAACAAGTCTCTAGCTCGAAATCAAGGTGGGTGTTTCTCTTCTCCTAAATTATAGTAATTTCAAACGAATTCAATGATTTTAAGTAATTTATGTTGAGATTCTGAAATTATATTCGTAGTAATTAGAATGTTTGAGGTTGAATTATGTGAAAATGGTGATGATACTGATTTACAGTTCACGCTTGTGAATCAACGCCCAATTTGCTAGCCGAGCGATTTAAGGAATTTGTAAAGCAACCAGAAACGTGTGTTAGTACCATTGCTCAATCAGTTTAATACGTCTAAAATCTATATTGAGGGCTGCACATGAACGCTATGCTTATGGATGTTGGTTTCATGTATTAATCGATCGCATTATTGTGATGTTGGATCGAGCTTGGTAGTTGGATGGTCTAAGGTGAAACTATGAGTGACTCGAGATTTTTGTGGCTAATGCTGTGTGCGGAGGGAGCTTGGGGTTGGTATAAACTACAATCATGTGGATTAGGAGATTTATGAAACATTAAAGTTGATTCTGCTGAAACTGTTTCTGTGAAGTGTTACGAATGTGGTACTTGTGAACCCCTTCCCTCTTGATGTTGTTGAGTGATGCTATATGATTGATTTATGAACTTAGACATCTTCTAAAAAGGGTCGTTAAAGGCTTGTTTTCACAATTGCAAATCTTTTAAATGTTTACCAGTTGCCTCTCTGTTTGTTAAGATGTTTGCAGCCTAAAAAATCCTTAATCGTCGAACTGCTCAGTGAGTGACTTAACTGAATAGTCAATAGATCTAGGAAATTAAATAGCAAGCTAGTAGTAAGTTCAAAAACTTTTGAAGACTTTGGTTTGGTTATGTCCCTTTCTTTGAGTTTGGAAAGGATTTAAACGAACCAACAATGGGCAACTGAAGATTTCTATTATGAAACCTTGTTTCAATTATAAGCGAGCTAAGTACTTTAGGTTTTGAATGAGTTTTGATCTGTGAGTTAGCAAATTCATTACAACTTTAAGAGGTTCTCAAGTTAAATTGTGAAGTGTTTGAATGTGCTACATGTGAACCCCTCCCCTTTTATGTCGTTAAGCTTTAACATGTGTGTGAGGGTGATTTTGAAAAGAAGCTTTTCGTGGTTAAAAATAAAAGTTGCCATGACTATTAGCGAATAATGGCCTATTTTTAACTATATGAATACAGTTTTCAAGGTATAAAGAATTTTAAAAAGGAGCGGTGTTGCTAGAAATTATGTTTTCATATTATAAACTCAGAAAGCATATATATAAATAAGTATAAGTATGTATGTGTATGAATAATTATGTTCATGCTTATGTGTACATAGAGGAGCTACTCTAGAAACTTTAAGCTTAAGTCTGAGACCCAGGGATGGTGGCTTAGTATCCCGCCTCGCATAATATAAGTTACATTACGATAATCCAGGGACGGTGGCTTAGTATCCCACGTGGCACCACGTAAGCTATGTTAAGATAATTCAGGGATAGTGGTTTGTTTCCCGCCTGAAGTCTAAGTATGTAAGTTATGTCTCAGCATAGTATGATGTCTGTCCAGATAGGCGTATGTTGTGGCTTGAGTTTTGCCGGCTTGGGATGGCAGTAACAAAGTACCTTTAAGAGTCGAGACTCCTCACTTATGTGATTAAATTGTTATGTATGTTTCTTTTAACAAATGATGATCTTATGCCAAGAGTATTTTCCTAATGAATAAGAAAGCAGTTGGCATTTTGCCGTTTCAAGTATTTTAAGAAAAGAAAGATTTCAAGGGCCATTAAGAGGCTAGTTTAAGTGAGATTTAAAAAGCTTATAAGCGTCATCAAACGACCAATACAAAAGAGGTTTCTTTTTAAAGAACATAAGCCTCAATAGGCTAAGTGTGGCTATGTCCTTCTAGTGCATTGAGCATTTAAGCTTTCAAATGTGCACATCCTCTGAAAGAAAGTTCCTTGTGAAATCTTTCTTACTAATTTGGGTATTTCAGGAACTTTTAGAAAGAATATAGGCCTTGAAGAGGCTAGTGTGATTTATGAACTATTCGTATAACATATCATGAGTCACTGTGTTTCCAAATGTGTGTTTGAAAGCATCTTACTCAATCCTTGTTGCTTACTTATTTACATGCCTAAATGCTTATTAGTAGGGAAGTTTGGTCATTGAAGGCCTAGAAATGGGTTTGAGTGGATAGTATGAAGTTTATGGGCGATAATCCTTTCTTGGGGACTCTGATTGCCTAATATGATAATAATATGTAAATGCATGATATGTGACTATTATTGGCATTATTGCCTACAACTGTTTTAGTTCTAAGGAGTCAGGGAACACTTATTGAGCATGTGTTGCTCATCCCATTACTATTTCCCCTTTTTCCCAGGTTTATACTGTGATAGGTAGAATTCAATTCACTTATGCCAAGTTGGGGTCTACCCTTGCTTAAAAAGGTGTCATATATGTGCACGCATAAAAGTAGACTTACGTGGTAAACGATGTAATATAATGTATCCCTAGAGTTGTAATGTTTTTAAACTAAGCACTCTAGCCTATGTAATGCATATTGTTTATAAGTTGCTCTGTATGGCCATGTAAGCCACCCATCTGATTAGCCAGTTATCTTTTTAGCTGAAGTTAGCTATGTTTTGGGATGTAAACCCTAATATTCCGAATGTGTGATCCATTGAATTGTATCTTTTATTTCCTTCTTTATCATTGAAATTTATTATTTTGGTATACCCTGGGCGAGTGGTCCGTAGAGTTGTGAACTCCATTATATACCCGTTAAGCTTATTTTAGAGTTGTTTGCGCTTGTGTTGATTGCAGGGATTTAAAGTAAGGCTTTTAGCTTAGGAAATGGTCAATTTTCAGGCAAAACTCTACCCATTCTGTCCCAGAATTTAAGTAGGATTTAAGAAGTCATTAGCGCTCCTAGCCCTAAGGGTTGGGGGTGTAACACTAATTATATAGCCACAATTCTTATAATCACCCCAATGCTTCCTTTACTTCCAATTACATCAGTTAACTTATCACCTTAGCGCATCCAGACTAATATCCAACATAACTCACTCAATATAGTTAAATGGCAACACTTGTACACATTTATAAGTCATTCAAACAAAGATGATTGCTATCCTTGCCCAAATCGCTCTCTCGAAGACACAATTACCAGGCCACTTGCGTTGTGCATATCAACTCCTAGAATTCATTCACAACTACACACTACTTATTCCATTAAAACAATTCTCCACATGCTTACAATTCCAGTAATCTAAGCTAATTATACCAATTTCATTAATCCAAGCTTGTTATGCTAATTCTATTAATCCAGGCTTGTTATACTAATTTACTTAATTGAACTGGAAATTCTTGAACTTAGATCTACTTTGAGGAAGGTAAATGGGTTACCCTTGATGGAGTTAGGGGACGGAAGTGGGCAAATTGTAGTGGGGAGGCATTGGTGGTAGTGCTCAAGCTATTAGTGGCTAAATTTTGGCCATTAGAAAGTGGTGGCTGTGCTAGAATAAAGGCACTGCAATTGCTCTATCTTTAGGTGGCTAGACAAAGAAGAAAGATAGAAGTGAGAAACCAATGGTAGTGGTGAATGACGATGATGGTAGTAGGTTTTGGTTATGGCTAGCCGGCGATAGGGAATCTAGCGATGGCAATCAACCTTGGAGGTGAAAGGGATTGCAACGGTAGTAATGTGTGCGATAAGAGTAAGAACAAGGGTGTTACATCCTTTTTGTTCATAAACAACACTGGAGCACCCTAGGGAGACATACTTGTTCTTATATGGCCTTTTTGTAACAATGCTTCAGTTATATATTCAGTTCCTTCAACTCCACTGGAGCCAGTCTATAAGAATGCTTTGAAATGGGTCCTTCCTTGGGTTCTAATTCTCGCTCAAAATCAATCTTTCTATTCGGTGGTAATCCAGGAATTTATTCCGGGAAAACAACTGGGAACTCTTTAACTATTAGAATATCCTTAATCTTTATCTCCTTTTCTTATTTTCAATTATACAACATAAGCAATCTTTGTACCTTTATCTAACAAATCTCCTGGGTGCCGTTAAATTATTACAAAGTACTCTTTGCTACTATTGATTCCCTAAAATACACTTTCCTTGCATTTTCTCCTTTTAGGGATACCCTTTGCTTATGAAAATCTATCTTTCCTCCATCTTTTCACAACCGATCCATGCTTAAAATTATGTCAAATTCTGATAGATCAAACTGTATTAATTCTCTCTTGAAGGCCTTTTAACTTAAAGTAATTTTGGAAATTCTTGTACATGACATCACATTTTACCGCTTGTCCTCTGGGTAAATTTACATACAAGTCTATGGAGCAATTATATGATTTCAAAGCTATGGAAGATGTAGAAATTGATGAAATAAAAGAATGTGTAGCATCATAATAAAAAAGACAACAAGCAATGTTGAATTAAAAGTGATCGTACTAGTTACAATGGTTCTTGAATCATTAACATGCTTCTTGTTAATCACATATGCGATGATCAACTAGCGGTTACCAATAGGTACAAGTGTCTTGTAATTCTTAAAAGCTGAAACTAAACCCTTATTTGGCAGGTAGGCCCGGTGGAGCAGTTGGCAATACAGTGGTTCAGATCTCCACACCAAAAAACAATAAGTCCTCTAAGGTGTTGTGGTTCGTACGACCACATTTGAAACACTCTTTCTTAGTGGGAGATGAACTTAGGGGTTTTGGTTAAATCATAACAAATTTCTTATTGGTTGGTCCCTTTACTTGGTTTCTTTTCTCATTCCACCTTTTCTTGGAGGTAGTTTGGCTAGCTACCACAACTCATTTTCACTTTTGGTAGCATGCATATATATTTCCGACTAGGTTGCATAGTTTGTCTAGCTAACTTATTCCTAATGTTCGGAGTCAGTCCTTCCTCAAAACTTAACATCATCACACATTCTATGGCTACGTATTCAAGCACAAACCTCAAAAGTTCAGCAAACCTACTAGCGTATTGTATTACTGGCAGGTTGTCTTATATCAAAGTTAAAAATTCTCTTTGTTGGGCTTTTGTAGACACATAGAATAAAATTTTACTCATAGTGCTTGACTAAGCTTACACCAAGTAGCCTTAGGGCCTTGATAGCGGTCTTTACCGTTCCCCACTAAATATCAGCTTACTGAAAGTGCCTCAGTGGGGGGTTCCCGGGATTGTGGCTCCCTCGAGGCTTAAGCTAGTCCCTTTCTTCCAAGTGGTCATGGTGGTTCCATGGTAAAATACGATAAGATGGAATGATACTTTAATTTTATAGAGTAAAATTTCAGATGGCTCCATGGTAAAATGCGATAGGATGGATTGGTGCTTTAATTTTATAGAGTACAGTTTCACAAGAAATGTACAAACCTACAATTCTATAAAAATAACGAATTTCTTCTTTCAATCAAATCCTTTACATTGAAGGGACAATTAAGAGTCATAGGATTTGATTTCAAAAAGAAAAAGAATTTTGTTTATAGGATTATAATCGCTGAGGTTCCTAAATAGGGATTAAAAAAATGATTTCATGGCTGAGAACCACAGAACCGCATTCAGGGGGCAAAGGTACGATCTAATGGATGGTGAAATCCTTGTTAGATAGCTCATTTCGATCGTAATGTCCACTAGAAATAGAAGTATTGAAATTTTTATTTTTTTAATTCCATGCAAAAGGGTATTTTTCATGATTTTGTCTTATCTAGTAAGGCATCTAATAAGAAGACTATAATGCCCCAATAATTAGTGAATGACCAGTTATATTTTAATTCTCTCAACATTGAATTAGTGGAAGCTTAATGGTTGGGGCATTGCTGCCGCTTTCCTTAAACAATAAAAAAGGCAAAGCTTACTTATTTACTAAGTTCCCTTAATTTTTTTATTTAAAAATTTTTTCTGGATAATCAATAACAAAGTTAATTACATAAAAGATAAGTAAAAATTAGTTTGCATAGATAGCTAATATATTTCATTAAACTATCAGTTTCGAAGTTACACATTTATTTGCATTATTCGCAATTGAACCTAAAATGTTGAGCCAACTGAGCTACTATCATGTTTGTCTCAAAAGAGCAATTTATACTGAATAAAATACCCAAAGTTACCAAAATACGATAAGGTGACTATACTTATTTTTGAACTAGTTTCTTCCTATCAATTGAATCACCTAAAACAAAATGCAGGAAACAAATAGCGAGCAAAACTCCACACATTGTACACTGTAATGTGAAACTTAAAACATTTACTTTCGTGCACATTCCAATTCATTTTGCATGATAATGGGGGAGAAAGAGTAATCATAAGAGTCACTTGCAATATTGTGTATGGAACCCCTTGGCCAAAGGCTTAACTTAAAAGTCTAACTATCTATGTAAGAGGTAGCAACCCCAATTTAATCTAAGCTCACTTGATTTGAGAAATTAATATTTCTCAAAATTGCTTATGATGATCAGATTCAATTATCCACCTTATGTGCACATTTGGGCAAATCTAGAAGTCCAATTGGCACTAACTAGGTTTACCTGATTTGGTTCCACATTTAGTATCATAAACTGGCAAGTAAAAATTAAAAATAAACATAATTCCACTTGATTATTAAGTGACTTAATTTTGAACTTGAAATAACATAACTTAAAGGTACAACCATTAAAATGTACCTTTCTTCTATACTAAAACGTCACTACATGCACTCAATTTTGAGTTGGGTTCTTGGTTTAGAGCTATTGTTAAGCCCTCTAGGCCAGGCAGCTAAGCTTCTTTCCATCTGTATTATCCGAAAATAAAATTAAAAAGATGAGATTCAAAACCCAACAAATGGTCTGACCATTTGTGGGGAAAGACAGTTGGGTTCCGAGTCGTGGTCTTTACAGTGGCGACTCTACTTTGGATATATGTAAGACGATGAGATTTGAACATTAAAATGAGAAATTATTTTAATTACATTTGCATTAGGTATCCTTGCATTAAATTTGCTGCGCTACTGGAATAATAACGGCCATAGGTCAAAGCTTGTTATTATCTACTTGAGAAAATAGTTGGTCACTTGTCCGTTCCATTAGGCTTTCAACTGAGCAGACAACTGTTACATCTACTCATGACGCACTTTCTTTAATCCACATTATATATGGGAAAGCAGCCAAATGTTTTAGTCATGCCATGCACCATATGGATGATAAAACATTTAGGTTTTAAGAGGACTATTGCAAGCCTTACCTAAACCACTTAAAACTTAGAACTTTGGATTAGGTTGGAATTCATGTGCATGTGTGATTCGGTACATGTTCAGAACTCTATGGGTCTTCCTAAAATTGACTCATACCTGAAGACCCATGTATTGATGCTTTAGGGTTCATAACGTCATCATTGTGTCTAAGGGCCTAAGTTAGAAAATGTTAATCTAGCCCAGTTAAGGATGTGGTCAGATTTTAGACTTCTTAAATTAGGTAAGTCCAAGTGTTTGGTCTTGCTTTAGGAAAGTACCAACAAAAATTTTCATGCATCATAATATGAGGCTGGACATCATTAGTCTAGGTCTAAGTCACCTCAAGACATGAGCTTGCAAGTCTTATTACATGATTAGGAAAGTCTAAAGGTCATTGTCAGGTCTCAATACATTTATTGTGGGCTACTTGGGCCCAAATGGTCATACATAATAGTCCATGAATTTGCCTAGACCTAAAGTCCATAATGTGGCCTATTAAACCTTTAGAGTCGTACTTCATTCTAGGTTACATCCAATTATGCATTAGTCATAATGCATAAGTTCATTTAAGACCTAGACATTTGGTCTATGCATAAGCATGTAGTCCATACATCTATGTATGAATATGTCTAGATTTACCCACATGCCTAAACTAGCCCATTCTAGGCAAGCCAAATCAAAGTCAAGTTTAGGCCCAATATAGGCTCGTGATTCATCTAAGATAGATCATATTTAACTTAGGCCCACAGGTTAGCTTTATAAGCCCAACTTAGAACCCAGTATAGGGTAAGGTCCGATTTCATCTAAAGTCAACAGCTTAAGTCCAACTTCTTAACCCTATCTTTTCCATCTTGACCTAAAACTTCAAGCCCCTTAAGCTCGTGTCTCTTCCTCATCAAACTACAAGACATTAACTATTTCCTTCAACCTATAGCCAATGCTATTGACCTTCAATTTTCATTATTCACCTCTATAACATTGCACTCCCCTCATCACCTTATTGATCACGATAGGGAAGACTAAGAAGATATACAAGTGAAGCACCCAAACTTGGAGGCCTCTATCTTGCGAAGAAGCCAGGGAAACCCCACCTACAAGTTCAAAGTCAAAATCAAAGTGAAAGTCCAATCCTTTATCTATCTGTATGGTAGGCAATAAAATGGCCCCCGTTATGAAAATGTTAGAAAGAATACAAGCTAAAATACATGAAAGTGAAAAGAAGATGGAGCTAATGGCTCTAAATTTGAAACCCTTCTTAAGGACACCTCAAGAAGATGATACACCTCCCAAGAAAGAAATTCTCAAAGTGGAGGAGAAGATGGCCAGAAAAGAGGAGAAGATGACCTGGGGAAAAGGGATTCCCTACAAACCAATTCACGATTAGATCCCATAAAGCAATTACCCAAAGAGTCATTAATGCTTAATAGCTATATCACTGATCATGGGGGATTCACTTCGATCCTGAAGGGAAAGCTACATCAAAATTCACTATGCCAAATATTAAGTTTCATGGGACTGAAAACCCTCATCACCAAGTGAAAAATTTAATCAATGTTATGACTTTGAAAGGAGTTGACAAGGATATTTTCCACATCATTTTTACTTGGACATTTGACAAGGATATAATGAAATGGTAGCATTGTTTACCCACGAAAGGTCACAAAATGAGATGATATTTACGAGGAATTCCTATATCAGTATTTATACAATGTTGACGTACCAAGTACACTTAGGGACTTGGAACTAATTAAGTAGGAGGAAAAGTAAGGCTTTTCCAACTTCCTTGCTTGACGTAGGGGAAAGGCCACCTGTATAGTAAACTAACAGATCAAGTGAGGTTGTTTATCGGGAGCCTATAGGCCACGTACAAACAACATCTAAGGTTCACACCATTTGAAAACTTCATAACATTAAGGAATGTTGGCATGGTTGTAGAAGAAGAGCTACCTAGAGAAACATCGGCATAAGATATTAATAATTAGAAGTTGCAACTATCAAAATAGGGATAAGAAAGATAATAGTTCTACAAGCAAGGAGGTACAATGACCGCTACACCAAGTGCACTTGTATTGGAACCACATATACTCAAGCATTGGAACATCTTCTTTCTAAAGGCAAGATCAACCTCCTGCAAATCTGACCTGAGATAGAAAACACATGGAAGTTCAAGAACTACACATGAGCAAGTATTGCAAATGTCACTGAGCATGGGGCCATGACACTAATGATTGTTGGACCTTTAAGAATCAGCTGAAAAACATGTTCAAGTTAGGGCATCTTCCCCTGCCTAAGACTGCTGAAATACCCAACAATGACAGTAGCCCACTTGGTTTGCATGATATCATCCTAGCAATTTCAAATCATCAAAGACTAGAATGGGGCCTCTCTATTTACATAAAAAATATAGATGGATCCAAGTCTAAGGTTTATATATCCTCATATGTCTATGGACTATAAGGCAACTATGAAGAGAAGTCCCCACACCAGAGGCCTTAAGTTATGTTGAATTTAGAAGAGATCATGTGTCTTAATCCTGTGTCATGCTTAGCTTATAGTCCTCTGTTGAGCTGCCTACTTTTCTTTTTCATCATAAGTCTAAGTCCGATGTAGTCTAGATTCATTAATAAAGTCATTCCAACCATTTGTTCTTTAATCTTACATATAAGACTTTTGTCCTATGATGAATGTAGGTTAAAAAAAAAAAGAAAATAATAAAAAAAGGAGGGGCTATCTTAAAAACGTCACATGGCAAGCTAGGTAAAAGGAGAGGGAGAGAAATAACATTAAACAAATTAAGAATTTTAATCCATTATTTGAAAAACGAAAATATCAAAACTTCTTTGCTATAAGTCATGCAATTTTAAAGAATATGCTTAGGATGAGAGGCTTCCTTTGGTAACCTATATTACTAGTTTCATCAAACCTAATAACTTAGTACTTGAAACCCCTTCGAGCCTTCAAATGAGCGTATGTCTTTTATAACCACATTTGATCTAGCTAGGGAATGGGAGTATGTCATGGGAAGCATCAATATCAAAACCAATAATAAGAAAAGAGAGTTTGGACCAAATAGTCCCATCCAAAGAAAAAAATAGGAAAACGAAGAAAAAAAAATAATTTTTTTTTAATAAAAGCTGGTGTGCACACTTAGGGATGTCACAAGGGTTTTTTAAGCATTAATGCCACTTCCCTTCTTTTGGCACCATAACCCGAAAGCTTACCTAAAAAGTCCTTATACTGGCATCTCTCCTTTAAGCTGCATGTTCTTACTCCCGAGATATGATTGATCTGATTCCACATTGGACACATAGGTAACCTTTTTAAGGCCCAACCATGAAGATTCTTTTCCATGAAGAAACATCTCAATTGAATCCTTTAGTCCTCACCCAAAAAAAAGAGAGATTAGCGGCTGGTCCGAGAAGAAGGATCAGGCAAAACGAGAGAAGAAATTAAGAAAAAAACCAGGTTTTTTAGGATAAGAAACATTCTATTGCATACTTCCATCAAATCAGACTTGGACAAACTATTCACTTAACCACTTCTTCCCAGTCATAATAGCATCTAATCTCGCCTCCATTTTGAAATGCAAAACTCTTCGTCTGAACCAAGACTACAAATTCAAGAGTTGGACACTTGTATATCTTCAGCCTTTTTGAGTGGGGGCCCACCCATTATATAAGATAAGGGACTCCCTTACATTTTCCTTAGACAATTAGGGCTTTCATCGGGGTAAACATTTCCGATAAGAACAAAACCATATTCTTTGTACTAAACTAGGGGCTACTCTACGTAGCACCAATAAAGCATTTTGCTTGCCACATTCCTACACATTTAGTGTTCTCATTCCTACAAGTACAAATTAGGGGCTTCTTTAAAATAACAACACTTTAATGCAAAATTAAGGTTACTCCTTCATTAAAAAGAAATATTCCCTGTCTTGGATAACTTATACTTTATAACCTAGCTTAACCCAAGAATCGCTCAACTTTGTATTCCTAATCTTACCATATGTTGCACCCTAAGTTATAGAACATCACCATGCCGAACCCATTAGTCACCTGTACCTTTATTGGCCTTATCCAATAGAC
>NCQV01060645.1:0-13377 GCA_002740545.1 Lophocereus schottii
CATCGTATAATGCTGCCTTTTCTTGTTTTTCAGCGATGATGTGTCACTTGAAGGACTGCAACAGGAACTAGAAGAATGTAAAAATGATGATGTAAGTTCTGTCTTTGCTAGCAAAATGTCTGTTGGAGCGGCTAGTTACATTTTCTTTTTCATTTCAATAATCAGCCTTCAGTGACATTGCTTGCTCATGGATGAGATTCAGGATTACTGCTTTAATGAAAATAAGCTTTAGCTCTTATATGTGAGAGATAGGACTGAGACTTGGTAGGAGTTCAGGGATCCTGGGTTTACAGTTGTAGTTATTTATTTTAATTTTATATGGCATTTTCTACTTCCTTCTCAACATGTTTAGTGCCTTTTGTTTTATTGCTATATTAGTAGTAATTTTTTTCAATGCACTATAATTCTTTCCAGGATTATCGAAACTAACACTGCTTGTATTATTTTGTAGCAAAATTTTGTTCCTGATTCTTTCAGGGATAACTTCTTTTCAATTCTATAGCATGCATTGTGACCTTCAACCCTTAAGAGCTGAATAGTTTGCTTCTTTCTGCAGGGTGTCTAGCACAACTTGCTAATCATGTTTGTAAGCAAACCATTGGTTAGGGGCTTAGGGCCTAGATTTGAGTAGTTAATCTAGGTATCCATCTTTATGCTGCTAACTAAGGCTTCTAAACAGTTGAGTTTTGCTTGAGGAACATAACTGAGATTGCCTTTGTGTTTTTGTGTCCATTGGTTAACACGCTAACCACACATAGAGTGGGAAGAGTGTGGTTGGTGGATGGTCTACATAATTGCACAGATCCTCAGCACATTGCAGAAATGACTAGAATTTAACTTATATATACCTAACTTGGTTTCCTAATTGCTAGTTCTTCCATGTGTACTTTGTAAGGAAGATTCCATTGCAGAATTATTTTTTCAGGGAGACTTTAATACAGGATGATTGTTGTTGAAAATTTGAGAATGGTGCTTATAATGTATTTAAATGGACTCCTTTCCTTGGTGGGATAGAGCTGTCTGCATATGGATCATGGATCTCTTCAAACTTAGCTTGCAAGGGTGAGGTCACTTGCTTTGGTAAGATCCTTCTAAAATTATTGCATGGATCAGGGATCATTGATAGCGTAACCAAGGGCTTCATTGCAGTGGTGATTGAACTGTTAATGGAAGTATTATTCGGTTTTGCCATACTTGTGTTGGAGCTTTGGTATCCAGTGCGGGTGTTGGGCTAGGCTGCTAGCTTCTACCAGTTCCATTAATTGCATGTGGCTCTAGCCTAAGAAAGGGCTGTTTATCTATTTCATACTCAAATTGTAAAGTGTCTGGCCCAGTTACTTGGTGTGAAATCAAGAGTCAAAATAGCATCACTCCGTGTGACTTCCCGCTCATGATGACAAGATTTAGATTCTAATTTCTAAACTTTGATAGTATTTTTTTTTAAAAAACAATCTCTCCTTAGGTAAGTTCATGATTATATGTGGCAAATCTGCGAAGGTTGCATTTTTCCAGTATTCTCCGCCTTCTTGTGCCTCTGTTACTGCAAGAATAGTCTTTCTTTTTGGAACTAAGTCAACCCCGTGATTGTGAAGCTCTCCAGACATAAGTCAACTGTTACAAATATGCTAGCTGCTTTCTTGGTAGCCTGGTTTTCTGTGTAAATCCTTAAATTTCTGTCTTGCCTCTCATCTTTACTCTTACCTCTTACTATTGTCTACACTTTGAAGCATTTACCATGAATAAATGTCCACAAACTAATAATTGTCCACAAACTATCATAGAGCCAAGCCATTGTTACATATCAACAATTATGCGGCTGCTCTAGTTTTAGCGTTCACCATTATTATCTGTGTACAAAAATTTCGCCATGCAGGTTGTGGCTAATATCCTTTCAAAAGGCATAAAACTACGTGATTATACAAAGGCAGTTGAGAACAACTTACGAGACGTGGAATTGGATTCCATTCAGGTCTGTGCTTTTTCAGTTGTTGCATATAAGCTTTGTTTGTTCAGAGATCTTATCCCCTCACAAAGATGATTAGATTCTAAAAGCCTTGAGCAATTAAGGGTTTAGTGGACATATGTATGTTCTGCAATGAGGCTGTATCTCTGCTGGGAAATGCATAAGGATGAAAATCACATTGTCAAAGACTATATGGCAGGCATGGCATCCCAAGATTATCCTCCCTCTTCCCCCCTCCCCCAAAAAGATCAAACAGTAACTTGTCTTATGTCTTTAGATAATATGACAATTGATATTGATACTTGGAAGTGCATGTGCCAACTTTGTGGGTCTGCTTGTTATTTTGTAGTAGGAGCTTTTCTGTCACAGAGAAGCCTCTTTCTCCTCCTTATGCTATCTCTAAATCTACTTTCTTGCTAAATATTTGAAGGTTTTGTTTGTGTTCAATCACGCAGGATTATATAAAAGAAAGTGATAATCTTGTTTCACTTCATGATCAAATCCGTGATTGTGATATCATCTTATCACAGATGGAATCCCTTCTAAGTGGGTTTCAGGTATGTGATAACCTCCATGTAGCTATTCCTGATTATCTTAAGTATGCAACCATGCATTAATGGAAACTTATAAATGAACAAATGAAGTATTGCTTGGTGATTTATCAACCACTCATTGGTCCCATTCATTGAGTGCATGAAATTACTCAACATTTGTTTGACTTTGCCAGAACTTTGCCTCCTTTCTTTCAGTTGGTGACATGATGTAAGGGGAATGTTCCTTTCTTACCTGGTAGTTGAGCAAGGCTGAGCAGGACTGCCATGGATAGCAGACCACAATCACTTGATTTAATGGAAATTTGTTTTGCAGCTTTTTATTTCTTGGCAAGGATAATAATCTATGTCTTCGCTTTAGGAGGGTGGCATACAGCTAATTCCTGTGCTTTATAGATGTTGAAATTTCAATCACCAACTACAGGAAAATGAACTGGTATGCAGTGGCGGATCTAGAGTTTTGAAGTAGGGGTGTCCACCTACTAACATTCGTCACCGTTTTTTAGAAGTTCATCATAGTTCGAGTTTTCTGATATTTTCTCTTTAATGATAAGCTGAAGTGGTACATAAGATACAGTTTTGGAGGTATGATTATATGAACCAATATGCGGTCAAATGCAGTAGCCTACTAACCATTTTTAATTTCTGTTTTTAACTATTCGAAAAATGGACCTTTTAGGAAACATAGACTTTGAAAAGCCATAAAAATACCCGGGTTCTAGGGCTTCTAATGCTGCTTCAATACAAAAGAAGGAACCTTCACGAGCTTATGATCCGGGATTAATGAAGTCCATGAACCTCTTCATTTACCCAAATCTGACAAACCAGAAGCAGAAAAAGAAACAGAAACGGATCGAACAAATTTCATTTTTGAGATTAATTTGATTAACCAGAAAAAAGTTTCATTTTTACCCCATTAAGAGTAGTTGGACAACAACAAGGCTTTGGTGCTTGCGAAGTCAAATTTTGTTGCCCCTACTTCATACCAAGCTGTGGTCGGTGACCCGGGCACTTGGCAGTGGACTGTTGGGGGGCTCGTTGACAGGTGTCAGCGGCATATTTTTGTGGCGGTGAGCTGGTGAGGGGCATCGGCGACTCGGCGTGCTGCTAATGCAGTGAAGCCTGGCCTGAGTGGCTGAGGTGCTGGGCAGAGCAGCAACTAGCGCTAGCAATGTCGAGTAGAAGGCCAAGGTGGAGGACTGCAGTGGAGGTCTCAGTTTTCCGGTGATCGGTGCATGGCCACATCGGCCAGAGTGAAGGAGGCAAGGACCGAGGAGCTGAGTGGGCGGCGAACTGGCAACTGTGAAGTTGGAGGTGGGGGAGTCGAGAAGAGCTCTGAGAGGAGTGGGAAACTGGAGTACTCGAACGGCTGGCCACCACACGTTTTTTATCCAGTGTAATTTTTTATTTTATTTTATGTTAGGTGTTAGCTTTTAGCTTTTGGGCCGGTCCAATTATAAGGTCCAAGCTTATCAATTTTCAATGGTAAAAGGTTTTTTTGGGGCTAATTTTAGGGGTGTTCATTAATAATATATATCTAGGCCTCAAATGAACTTGTAAGATATTTTTTTGGGTTAGGGGTGTCCATGGACACCATTCCCCTAGCCATGGATCCGCCCCTGCTACTGTGACTGTATGGTAGTAAACAGATATGAATCATAAACTCAATTGCACTTGATAGTTCTGAGCATTGTTCTATCCCCTACTTCTTGGCCATCAATTGATGCATCATCTACTTCATGTCCATCAATTGATGATGCATTAAGCTTTAGGCACTCCTTGACCTGGTGTTTTCTTACCACTGCCTCCTGAACCAGTCTAATTTTCTGAACGTGGTCTTCATTCTAGTTATTATAATGTGTCTAACTGACACTGCTTTTCTTGATCGCCATCCATCTGAGCAATGGGCTCTCCTTTCTTTGATACTCTTTTCGCCTTGTTTAGGATACTCAGATACAATCATACAATATCCATTGTGTTTTATCAGATGATCATGTGTCAATAGCTTGTATTTCTTGGTATATTTACCATTATATTTTTGAATATTTTCTTAATATTGTGGCTTATTTGTGTAGGCTGAGATTGGATCCATAAGTTCAGACATAAAAGTTCTCCAAGAGAAATCCATGGACATGGGCCTGAAGCTGAAGAATCGCAAGGTGTGATTTTTGAATGAGTTTACTGTTTGGATTCAGATTGTGAAGTCGAATGCATCATATTCAACTATGGAAAAGTAGGATATCAAGTAGCCTATGATGGCAATGATTAAAGTCTGTGGGTTTGAGAAGGGGGGAGGGGGGAGCTTTACCTATATAGGAGAATGGTTCAGCTGCTTTTGTTTTTAAAGCAATTGGATTGTTTTACTTGGGTATTTTATTTTCTTTAAATAAAACAAAGGTCTACCAAAGACAGTTATGTACAGCATATGTCTTGATTCTGTGTGAAGTGTTTGCTGGAGGTTTTGTGTTCATTTCATTTCCATTTTTCTACTTAAATTATGTTTATATTTGTTGTTAAGCCATCTTCCCCCTGATGTGCTATTGCCTGTCACATTTACCAGTTACTAAATCTACTTTGATGCCATATATGCTTATGCTTTTCCTCTTTTCAACAGGTTGCAGAATCCAAGTTGGCTAAATTTGTTGAAGATATTATTGTCCCTCCTAGGATGGTTGATATTATTATAGATGGTGAGGTAATTGATGGTACTAGCAGCTGGCATGCTCTTGCATATATTTTTGTTCACATATTGCTTATGGAATGTGTATGTAGGAAGCTTTTGATATGTTCCTGATTAGTGCTTCAACATTGAGATCTCAGCCAGTCCCCCCATTAATCTTGATTATCGTCTTGACTTTGGAGTTTGTCTCTAAATAAGGCAGTCTTGTGTTGGCTGGCGTTTTGTGCCTGTTTGACCAGACTTGAAACCTCAATCTTCTATCGTTGTGGACCATCAGAACTATATATTGCTTGGTATGGGTATTAGTTGTTAACTTGGGCTAACATGTTTGGTTTACACTGCTAGATAACATGCATTGTCATGTAGCAAATGAAGTTACATGTTTTTCTTTTTTCTTTTTCTTTTTTTTTGGGTCAATATCAACAATAGAGTTTGCTGGGCCCCCTTTTGGGGAGAGGGGTTAGCCTACTGGTCGCATGCTTGGTTTCCATGAGAGACTAAAATTCGATTATTCCTGGGTTGTGTGCGTGTGTAAATTTGTCCATGGGGGGAAGAGGAAACAAACATGGAGTTCGCTGGATTTTTTGATTTTTTGTAGCAATAGAACTCACTTGTATTGGCATCCAGGTCAATGATGAGTACATGCGAACTCTTGAGATACTGAGTAAGAAGTTGAAGTTTGTGGCAGCAGATCCTTTGGTGAAGACGTCTATGGCTCTAAAAGATGTCCAGCCTGAGTTGGAGAGACTTCGTCAAAAGGCAGTTTCCAAGGTTGTGCTGGCCCTAAAATATTCATTCACTTTCTTCATCTCCTTAGCATTTCCAACTTTTTGCTGTCTCACATCTTGTTTAATCATGTTTTTGAAGACATGCAATAAGATGTAAATATGTGTTTTGTTTGATTTAGGAATGGTATGTTATTCTGCAGAAACTTTTCCTGTGAATTTCCTGATTGATGATACCAAGGGTATGCATGTGCAAAATCTTGCATGGATTGATGTTGTTATATAGCACTATCAACTGATCTAACTGCTCCAAACTTCACTGATTTAGTAGTCTCAATTAGTGACTGAATGCTTTTGTGGCTGGCTAGGTTTTTGAGTTCATTGTTCAGAAGCTTTATGCATTGAGAAAACCCAAGACGAATATACAGATCCTTCAACAAAATGTTCTTTTGAAATACAAGTGAGTGTTACCCGTCAAAGTTGGTTATTCTTTATCTAAAGTCAATTTTTCTCGTCTTCATTCAGGTTCCTCAAGTGAAATTTTCTTGTTATGTGTTAATGCCACAGAGATTTTTTTGGTGCTGGTTGCAGTGCTAGGTTATTCTGGATCCACTTTCTCTGTGATTTGTTGCATGTACATGCCGTGCATTCCTAGGAAGCTTCTGGCTGCTTTAATGATGTTGCTTCAATTGGTTTATTGATCTCTCTTTGTATGATTTCACTGTGAAGCCTGCATAAGTATTTTCATTGTTATCAATGTAAATGCTAGTATTAGTGTCCTATATATTTTTATTTGTCATTTTATAGCGACTTATGTTTATGTCTATATCTCCAAAAGAGACAAATTCTCGACTGTCTGACATAAGAGTTATGGTGAGATGGGATTCTTTAGGGGTGAATTTTTGAAGGATGTGATATGACTAATAATTTGTGCTAGAGTTATTTCTTAATTTAAGAGCAACTACTAATTAATCAAGTTATCATTTCTATCCGATCACCCTCTAAATGGATTATTAGTCACTCTTGCATTCATTAAAGGTCACGATAAAAGTGTAAATCTCACAAGTTTTTGGTGAAAAGGTCTCACACAAAGGCATTTTAAAGACTTATTATATGCATCTTTGGGACACTTTTCCTGCTGTTCTTGCCAAGGCTAATGTTGCATACGTCTAAACATTCCCAGGTCCTGCTGTAGCAGGATCCATATGGTTTGGTGGTTCCTATTATATGCCTATCTTCTGTTATCTGCATCTCAGTTCTCTTGAAACCAGTGGTGAAACATCTAGCGAACTTTTTGTGCGCAGGTTATTTTTGGACTCTACATTGTCATGATTTGCATAGAATTGAGTTGATTTTTAGTATTATGGCTCCCCTAAATTATGGCCCCCTTCAACATGTCTTTGGCTTCACCTTTGCTTGAGACCTAAGGTGCAAAATGAGATATGTGATTTCTATGGCTTTCTTGACTTCATTGAGAATAGGAGCAGGAAAATTCATATGGCCAATATGCATAGAGATACGCACATGGTCTCCTATGCTATGAATGTTATATTCATTAATGGACCATGCAGCATTATACTGATATACACGCATTTTTATATGCTATAATGTTGTATTCACTAGAGCATGATACTGATATACTCGCATTTTCACATGGTACAATGTTGCATTCACTAGAGCATGGTACTGATATACACGCATTTTCATATGCTATAATGTTGTATTCACTAACAGTGTAGTGAACGTAATGTGCTTGGGTATGTTTAATTGACTTTCCTAGTATAATGGGCATGATGAGTGTTATCATGCAGGTATGTTATTTCATTTCTCAAGGAGCATGGCAAGGAGGTGTATACAGAGGTCCGAGCGGCATATATGGATACTATGAATAAGGTGACTACTGACAAATATCATGAGCCAGTTGAATACGCAACTTACATGGACTGAATCCAGTTTTGATAAGGAAGATATTACATAAAAGTATCAAGGGATGGATGGATAGAAAGCATCCTAAAAAGGACTATGTAGATCCAAAATGCAAGCTATCCACAAGGTCATCCACATCGAAAGTTGAAGAGCCAAAGTTCCCTTTATCCCAAAAAGAGTCCTTATGAGATTGTCTTTTAAGCGTTGAAGGAAACTTTCATCATTCTCTCAAAGACTCTCTTCGGTTTCTCTCTTGCCAAGTGCTCCAAAAAATCACGAGGAAAAGCTGAGGCCGCCTTTTTTTTTTTTTCACTTTCCTACCAAAGAAGCCCTCCCAAGCCAAAAGATGGTTTGTACTTGAATTAGAAGAGACCGGAAAATGCTCAAGCAACTAAAAGCGAGCCCCCAAACTGTCCTAACAGACTAACAGTGAAGCAACAAGTGATCCACTGAGTCCAAGTCCCTTTTGGACATATAGCACCTGTGCACTAAGATCTTTCCCCGCTTTTCTACACTAACAAAAGTCAAATATTCCCATGCGAAGCCTCCCAAACCAAAAAGGGAAAAAAACCCTTTTAAAGTTGCCAAAAACCCTACAAATGAGCTTGAAAGGGAACCCTCCTTCGAAAAGAGTTTGTAAAGATTGATTATTCAAATGTAGGAGCTTTAAGTAATATGATTTAATGTGAAGTCCCCTTTAGAGTCCGGATCCCATTTCACCATATCATGTTAAGAGTGCCAGATGTCCGCATCCACTATTCAGCAGCAGAGGCATCTCTATCCACTTCTAAAACAAAAGATGGGGAGGGAGAAGCTCTCTCAAAGAGGGCATCATCGCACCATGATTCATGCCAAAAAAAGATGGAAGATCCATCGCCTACCCCAAAAGGAAAGAATGGAGGGAATATCTCCCATCCTTTAGAGACGTGCCTCCCAGAAACTATGCCCATAAGAACCATCAGGAGAAGGAAACCAAGGGAAAACCGCCTCACCATTTTTTATTGTGACAACCTTTCTCCAAAGATTTTCTTTCTCATTCATAAATCTCCAAAGCCACTTGCCAAGATTTCCTTTCTCATGCATAAATCCAGTTTTGATTAGATCTTTGTGGGTATACAACATGCAAAATCTTTGATCATCTGATGACATGTCATGATCTGCTTGGGCAATTATATTCACCTTTCTTTCTAAAGGGGGGAGGGCTGAGAGTATTCTTGCTTCTTGCATGATTCTGCTTTAGACCTATGATTGGCGTACATCATGTATTGTAGTTTCTTATGGATCAAACCCTGAAGGTTGAAACAAACACTGAAGCCCTTTATTCATGATTGGTGTATGTCTGCTGATGCTGCAGGTTCTAAGTGCACATTTCCGCGCATATATACAAGCACTGGAGAAATTGCAGCTTGATATTGCTTCTTCTAGTGATTTAATTGGTATTGAAGCAAGAAGCACTGGTCTTTTCTCAACCAGAAGAGAACCTTTGAAGAACCGTTCCTCTGTTTTTGCAGTTGGGGACAGAATAAACATTTTAAAGGTCTATATTAGTTTTATCAGTACTATCTTTTCCTGTTTGACTCCTTTTTCATTTACTTATATTTGTTTGGTTTTGCTACTTCTTTCTGCTTTGATTTATTTGTGCGTTCTGTATTAGCTTCACATTTTGTGTACCATGGATCCTTTTATACTCTTCCTCAATTTAATTTCTTACAAATTGTTTTCATCGAATTCATGTGGTCTTATGCAAATATTCAGTTCCATGTAGTGGTAAGGACGTGGGCCGAGGTGAAACATAGTCTAATTGCTGTTACTGATGCTAGTTATGCTATATGTTATGTTTAATTGTTGATCCCGGTTCTCATAGAAATCTGAGCCATCAACGTGTTGCAACTCATAAAACTATGAGTTCATTTCGTAATCAACTCTCTAGTCTTACCTCGAGCCTTTGTTGAATATTTGAACTTCTTTGGGCTATATTATGATTTTTTAATTTTTGAATGCTTCTATTTACTTTATCATGTGGAACTCTTTCTTTTTGAAGTGCATTCTTTTGTTCACTTGACCTTGTTACTAAGTTTTTCAAAGGTTTTTATCTAATGCTTATGATAAGCCTAGCTGGTTTTCTTATATTGGTTATGAATTATGATAGGCCTAGGACTAATAAATTGACTGCTAAAACTTTCTCTACATTCTTCTTTATATGAAAAAAATGTGTACTAGTTTTCCATCCTGGGTTAGATCAATCTCTCTCTCTCTCTCTCTCTCTCTCTCTCACACACACACACACACAAACACACAGAGACACACACACATGCATACTCTTCTGATGTTCCGAATAATTATCACTCTTCTCTTACAATTCTCCTGCCATCCTTTTATCTTTCTTGAATATACGCTTTGAGATGCAAGGCGTCTTTTTACCTTGGGGGATAACATAAGTGCATTGATAGATTTTATACTCCTGTCCCACTGTCTCATAAAAGTTTTCTCCTGTTCCTTAAGGAAGTCTGAGAAGGAAGGACCTTTTTTACTATAATTCAGTGCTAAAACTGTTTTTTTTACAATCAATACAAAACAGCATCCAAATGATGTTCCCTTTAAATTTTATTTTTTTTTATAAGAACGACTGATTTCATGCAACAGATCGAGTGCTTCAAAACTTTGTGATCTCGTGAAGTACACTATCAAATTCAAGACATTCTGATTTTTCAAATGAGATTGGAGAATCATTATTAAGCTTGGGCCTTGGGGTGTTCATATTTAATGCTGACCTTGAATTTTGTTGGACACATTGCCTTCAGGAAATTGATCAACCTGCGTTGATCCCCCATATTGCGGAAGCTAGTTCTCAGAGGTATCCTTATGAAGTTCTTTTCCGAAGCTTGCACAAGCTGCTGATGGATACTGCTAGTTCTGAGTATGTATGAGTGTGTTGATTTGGATTATCTATCAAAGTTAACGATGATTGTATGCACATCTTGATACTCTGCTACACTGCAGGTATCTTTTCTGTGATGATTTTTTTGGGGAGGAGTCGTTATTCTATGAGATATTTGCAGGTATTATTCTTTTGGGGTGCTTATATGTAGTGCCTGGTACTCCTACTTTGTTTTGTTTGGAGCCAGTTTATGTTAGCAGCTTTCTCTGTCAGATGAATTGCTGCAATTTTTACATCATCCTTATTGTTGGCACTACTTAGCAAGCATACAGAGGCCTTTTTTTGGTTGGGGCCTTGAGGGGGAGGTGCTTCCAGTTACCTGCATAATTGAGATCGATTGGTCTTTCATTTGAATTTCATGGCGGTGGACTGGTGCCAAAGAGGTGGCTGAATGGCTGGTTCCCTTGCGTGGTGTGGTTGGTACTTGGGCTCAAAAAATCCTAGGGTCGTGCACGTTGGAAAATGTCTTGAAAAAAGAAAAGATGATGCCTGTTTAAATATCTTTTTTGCTTTCAGGTCCATTTGCGGTTATTGATGAGCACTTCAACACAATCCTGTCAAATTCTTTTGATGCTATTGGACTAATGCTCATGATTCGCCTTACCCATCAGCACCAGGTATTTTTCATGCATCATTAAGTATATTCTTGATAACATTAAGCGCCTCACTTTGGTTGAACCAATCAATTTTGTCTTCCTTCTCAGCTGATTATGTCAAGAAGACGAATTCCCTGCTTGGATTCGTACTTGGATAAGGTATGTATCTTTGAGTAGCTTGTCCTCTGAATCACGTAATAAACATTTCTTCCTTAAAGTATAGCAATACACTGAAATCTGCCACCCTCACTAGGACTGCTGAAAAATAACAAGGGAAGGGAGCTTGAACATCCTGTATGATTTGTTTGCTTATTCATCTTGTGCGGGCAGGTGAATATCACATTATGGCCTCGTTTTAAGATGGTCTTTGACATGCACCTCGGTAGTCTGCGCAGTGCAAATGTGAAAACACTATGGGAAGATGATGTTCATCCACACTATATCATGAGGCGTTACGCTGAGTTTACTGCTTCACTTATTCTTCTTAACAAGGAATATGGAGATGGCCAGGTCTGCCTTACTGATCCCCACATTTATCTTTAGTTGCTGATTTTGCGCTAGCTTTACACAGTATTATTAACTGATCAAATTAATTCTTGTACTTTGCAGTTAGAGATGAACTTGGATAGACTTAGAATGGCAGCTGATGAATTGATTATGAAGCTATCTGCACAGTTTCACAAAGCTAAACTGCAGACTGTGTTCCTTATAAACAACTATGATATGACAATTGCCGTCTTAAAGGTGAGTTGTCATGTTGCACAACTGCATCACCTGGTAGCATTACTGGTAGCTTGTTTCGCAAATCATGTTTCTTTATGGAATATCAGGAAACTGGCTCAGATGGTGGTAAGATACAGATGCATTTTGAGGAAATGCTGAAGAGTCAAACAGCAATATTTGTGGTGAGTGGCCATTGTGAAGTTTGAGTATGAAGCTTTCATGACAATTGTAGTTTTGGTTATTCTTAACAGATTGGGCATTTGTACATTTAGCAGTGTGCCAGAGTGAATCTGATTTTGATAGTAGCTTTGGTTTATCTATCTTGTTTTTGTTTTTTTTTTGGCGGGTTCAACTCTATCTGGACTTAAGCGGTCGTATTTTTGCTTTTTGTCATGCAGGAGGAACTTTTGCTGGAGCACTTCAGTGATCTGATTAAGTTTGTGAAGACCAGGGCATGTGAGTACCTCCCCCCCCCCTCTTTCCCCGGGGCCTTTAGGCCTATAATGCTTTAAATCTCCCAAACAGAAAATGGAAATATACCTGTGCGATACCTATGTCTGAATGAGATGTGGAGCTTCCTGGCTTCCTGCCAAATGAAGAGTCAGTAAACATAGGCCTGCAGTACCCACAACAGATGTGAACACTCCATGATGGGCATCGTTCAACTCATTTTTGACCAAAAATGCACCCAAGTCTCAAAGATATTTGAGTCTTAACATGTGGACCTATACCTAATTTAGACGCGTATAGCCAAGTCTGAGTAATACAGCTCCCAGGCTTCATATGCCATGTTTTCATGGACTTTGTGATAAGTTCAAATCCTGATTTTGTGCTTGTCAATTTAGCTGAGGATCCAAGTGCTTCCGAGAAGTCCATAGCAGTTAGTGAAGTTGAGCCACTGGTGAAGGATTTTGCAAGCCGGTGGAAAGATGCGATAGAGCTTATGCACAAAGATGTAATTACTTCCTTCAGCAATTTCCTTTGTGGAATGGAGATCTTGAGAACCTCATTGACCCAGTTGCTCCTTTACTACACTCGGCTGTCCGAGTGTGTGAAAAAGGTCCAGGGTGGATCTGCACTCAACAAGGATCTTGTTTCTATACAGTTAATCATACACGAGATCAGGAAATACTCGAGGACTTTCTAGGTTTTTGGTATGTAATCAAAACTATTCGCTCTGATGTGTCATGAGACCGTCTCAAAAGATTAGCCAAAATGTTGTTGGAGGTAGGTTTTGCTGATTAATTTCTCATTTTTGCTGTTTTTATGGAGGTG